>WAAG01017798.1:45596-68068 GCA_013390105.1 Tichodroma muraria
CGGGGGATCCGCGCCGTGTTTTCCCGCGGGCAGCTCCCGCCCGCCCGCCCGGCGCGGTGCTGCGCAGGGCCGCGCTCGCCGCGCTCGCCGCCGGTGTTTGAAATGCCGCGTCCGCGCTCGGGGCTTTCTGTGGCAACGCCCGCGCAGCGCCTGCAGCGGCGGCGGGGCCCGACCCAGCGGAGGCTGGAGCCGGGAAGAGCTTCCCCCGAGCAGGGCAGGGCAGGGCGCACAGCCCGGTGCGGTGCTGTCCGGCGGCCCCCTCCCTGCCCTGACAGCCTCCGCCTCTCTCCGCACGCATATCTCCCCTCCGCCTGCGCTTTCCACGCTGCTTCGGGGCCGGAAGACCTCCGACGGTTTTTTATGCTCCCTCGTGTCGCTTCCCTTTTGGGTTGTCACAAATTCAGGCTCCCTGTCTGGTCAGTTTGCGCTCAGTTTTGATGGGCAGGGTACAGCTGCCTGTCCCCGCTCACGTGTGCGCTCCTGATCCCGGACTCCCGCAACCACAGACACGTCGGAGAAACTGCTCCCGGTCACCAGAAATAACCCGTCCTCTCGATCGGGTGATGTCCAACCCCGAGCACCGAAGCGGAGACAGCCCCATTTTCCCCGCTCATGCCACAATCCCCGTGCGGAACTGACGTCTCCTAATTAACCAGAGAGAATTAAGAGAAAAGATAAGCAAGTGCGTGCGTGTGTCCGTGCTGGCGTGGGCTCAGCGCCGCTCTGGCTGTGTCCATGCCAGTGTGCGCACACGCACACACTGCCAAGCTCTAAAGGTGCGTGCGCGGGGACAAACGTTATACCCATGGTCGTCCCCTCCCTGGCAGCGGGGCCCCTCAGGGCTCCTATCCCTCATTTATCCCTCCTCGTTTCCCCATGACCAGCAGGCCGGGGCGATGCCAGCGGGAAGCGCCCCGACGTGCGCGGCCAGCGGACCCCGCGATCCACAGCGGGGCGGCCCCAGCCCGGCCCGGCTTTGCAGGGCGCTCCTGGGTCGGGTACGAAAAGCTGCCTTTTGCCGTCGGTGCTCAGCTCTAGGGAGCTTTTGCCATCCCCGGCACAAGTGGCAATTAGTTCTTTAACCCAATAACTAAAAAAGATCCATCCCAAATCCCAAACCAACCAACAAACAACAACAAAAAAAAAAAGACAGGAAGACGCAGGGTGCCCTTGGCGAAGCTCGGCGAGCAGAGGGGTTGCCGCCTCTTGCTCTCGCCCTGGCGTTGCCGGGCGGCTCCACCGAGACTTTCCCACAGGGCTTCCCTGCCGGGGCTTGCCCGGGAGAAACTGCGCGGAGTCGCGGGTACGACCGGGCCAGGAGCGGCGCTCCGGCAGCCGGGGAGCCCGGCCCGCATCTGCCTTCCGTTCGCTGTCTTGCCGGGCGGCGGCCAAGCCCAAGCCGGTGCGGGCGAGCCGCGGCACTGCGAGTGGCAGAGCAGGGACGGGCAGAGCTCAGCAGAGCTGCCTGCCCGAGATGGGGGGACCCGAACCCGCCGCGGCACAGGTGACAGCCGGAGGGCACGGGGGACCTTCGGCGCGGCATCTGCGAGGGCTTCAGCAGCGCCGAGAACCCTCCGGTGGCTGCCGGCGGTGCGAGCGTGGGCTGCGGCGGGAGGGAGGGAGCTCGAGGCTGTCGGGGACGGGCGGAGCGCAGGGAGCCCTGCTGCAGCCTTCCAGACGTCTGCAGCTTGTTTTCACTCTTTTCCCGACCCGGTCCCTCGCCCCCCTGTGCCCGGATCTGGCCGGGAGGCCTCCCCTGCCCCGCTTTCCGGCGCCCCGGCAGGCCCTGCCGGAGGAAACGCGGCCCCCGCCGGCCCAGGGCGCCGGGCGGGCCCGCAGTACTCCCGTTCGCAGGCAAAAATGCTTTGCGATGCGAGCTCTCCTCTGCCAAGTCACTTTGTTGCTTTATTTATTATTTTAACAAACTTTTAGTCATTTATGGTCTCTCTCTCGCCTTCTTTTCTTCCGTTCCCCATGCAACCTGCTAATTTAACACTGGAGCGCGTTATGGCAGTGTTACAGGGAGAGAACGAGAGAGAGAAAACAACAATACTGCAATGATCCAAATGATACAGTAGAATTATAGCAATTATAGTTCTGCTCGGAGAAGAAAACCTTGCTGAGCTCAGCTAAACAAACTGATACCTTGTACGGATAACAAGCCCGGGGACTGACAGCCGGTGCTGAGAGAGGCAGGAGAGCACAAACGGAAATATTTGCCTCTTTTCACTCCAGCCAGCCTACATTAACACCCTCGGCTGCCTCTGCCAGAACAATATCCGCTCCGGCTCCTGGTACCCGGGGCCTCCGCGATGAGTTTCTCCCCAGGGACCGGCCTTCGCACCTACCCGCGCCCGGCTCCGCTCGGGCCCCGCTGGGAAGGAGCGGTCGGAGCGCTGACGGTGCCGGGACCGGCGCTGCCGGCCACTCGCCCTCTCTGCAAACCTCCCATTCCCTCGCAGCGGCGAGGGCGGTGCTCCCCGGCGCGCACTGCCCCGGCACCTCCGGCCCGGCCGGGGTGCCCCTCGCCGTCTCCCCTCCGAGCGGGCGGCCCCGGCGGGGGCGACGCTTCGCTTCGAAGCGGGGGGCAGACCCGCAGCTCTCCGCGCTGCTCCGCCTGGCCGCGCAGCGGGGCAGGGGACCGCGGCTGCCGCGGGAGCACCGCCCGACGGCTGCCCGTGGCGGCTGCAGCGCTAGCACACCCCCTTCTCCCCGACCTGCCCAGGCGGCCCGGGGACTGCGTTTGCAATGGGGTTTGAGCTTGTTACTGTTTCTCCCTGTTCAGCTTCCTTTCGCGTTACACTGAGCCCTATCGTTGGGACCGCTCCCCCCCCGAAACCATCCTTGCGAGGGGACGTGGCTACAAAATGGCAGTTCTCTGTCAGGCTTGGGGAGAGGTGTTTGATCTTTGGGCGGAGACGGGTCTAAACTCTGTTTCAGGCGTTGTGGTTGGAAATGTGCAGGATCGGTTCAAGACTAGGTGAGAAATGCTGTTCACCCCGCAGGGATCAGCGTCTGCCTCGGCTGGGGAGGATTTGCCCTCACTGCGGCGATCACCGGCGACACAAGGCTGTGACCCATCGACTGAGCACACGGCAGCTTTTCGTCCATGAGCAGTTTGTACCCATCCCGTCCGCATCCCACAACCCTCGTTACAAGCTGCTGAAGTGGGGAACCCCTCCGGTGGGTTCCGGCTCCCTGCCAGCCCTGCGCATGGGTGGAGCCGCAGCGGCGGACGCAGCCCATCCCCAGGCTTTTACACAAGCTGGTTGTTTATTTTTTACTCTCTTTGCAATGGAGAAGAAAACGATAACAACTCCTCAAAATCCTGATTTATCACTATCTACTACAGATACCACAATTTGATTTATCACTGTCTACTTTATGCGGAAAAACAAGGCTTGTGTAGAAGCTGTCTGTAGGGAGGTACAGAAACTATATTTCCTCTGTCTGCCCTCTCAGCTCTTCGCTGCAGTTTCCTCCCCGCTCCTCGACGTGCCTGGCGCCCTGGCCCCATGCTCCCCCTGGCTCTGTGCTGTGGCAGCCGCAGCTCCTGGGTAACCCAGGGTCAGCCGCAGAGAACGTCAGTCTGAAGCGCCCCACACCCGAGCGCGCAGGAGAGTGAAACACGGGAGACCATTGGTCTTCAAGAGATGTGATTTAGTCTCATTCCTCCCCCCAGCAGAGCCCCTCTCTCCCCCCCGCCAAGTGTTCAGGACTAGGATCCTGTGAACAAAAGCAGTACAGCTGGGCATTAGGGAAGGCGGGATGCCTTGGTACCAGACTGGAGAAACGTATGATGCCGTTTTGATGTCGTGAACTGGCAGATTCATGTGCTCTCCTTGTGAGCCTCACAGCGTTTTATTTCAACCCATATTCACGATATATTTTTCAGCTTTATGGAGAGTATTGTTCTGAAACCTTTTCTGGGCACAGCCTTGACTTTGCACAGTTCAGCCCTGAGCGGCGGAGATGGGTGGAGATGGGTGGTTGCCCTTGATTGCAATCACCAGAACTACTCAATTCTTCTGCTAGAAGAATTCTGTTGTGAAACACTTTAAAAATTTGGCTAATACCCTACAGACAGTCCTGCAGGATCTCAGAACAGCTGCACATCCCCTATAGCCGTGATCAGAACTAGCATCTCTTTGTGTCCCCTGGGGCTTTGACAAGTCACTGGTCACCTGAATACACCTCAGGGTTCAATGGCTTAACAACCTTCTCATTTCAGGTAAGATAACTATTATCCCATCACTGCAGATTGACAATTTAAACATTGGATAATCCACACCCAGCAGCTATCACTAGGGCACTGCACCAAAATCTCTTTGCAGAATGATGTTGGACTTCAGTACATTTGAATTCACTCATTTTGCAAGTATTGCGTTTTTTGGACTCACGTCACCATTTTTGCCAGTTTTCAGCCTATTCTCCTGGACGTGAGGCTGCAGCACCTGCCCAGGGGGTGAGCTGGGAGAGCCCTGTGCACCAGGTGTCAGTGCAGGTCACAGTTAGCTGGACTGTCTGGTGACTTGCAGTGCTGCTCTTTTCTGCCTGTGAAAGCAGCCCCAGCTTTTGTCACTCACTTTGGTTTCAGTGCAAGCTCAAAGCAATTTCAGTAATACCTGGCATCAGCAGTGGTGGTGACTCCAGAATAATTATTCATAGACTTCAGATTTAGCCCAAATCTATGTGTAGGCAAAATCTGGGCCACATTCCGTAGGTTTAATTTTAAAAAAGTATTTTCTTAATTATTTTTTATTCAGTTGCCATTATTTTTTAATCAATTAGTTTACTCTTCTGTTAGCATGGGTTTCACTACAGACAGAGGACAGCAGTTAATTTAGGTGAACGTGTCTCATCTTTATTTCTCTTTTGCTGTTTTCCCATATCTGGTAATGCAAAACTTCTCCTCTGGTCCACGCTCCAGAAGCATTCACAGCTCATTTTTGGGTTGACCCTTTTTTTGCATGGCGACAAGACAGAACAGGTCTGCAGTGATGTCTCTGAGTAATGCTGTCACCTACCATAACTCTGTTAGGTTTAGTTACTATATTTAACTTACTTATTCCTTGAGCCTAGTCACCAAAGCAGTACTCCTGGAAGTCATTTGAAAAAACAGATCTGGGCACACAGCTTGATGGTACAACCTCTCCACAGCCAGCTCTCCCTCCCGGAGACCATGTGCCTTCCTCTCATTTGTGCCTCAGGTTTGCCTCTGGGGACAGAGGTTTGTGTGTCCTTTGCTGGCGTGCTATCGTCCCCAGGTCACTGACCTTATTGGTGCATCACAGCTCTCTTTTTGGTTTGGTTTGGTTTTCTGTGCCTAAGTGCTTGGCTTCATGAAATGCTATCAGTTTGCTGGCTGAGACTGGAATGCCATCAATACTGTCTCTCTCTATTTTGCCAGCATCCCATCCCATCCCATCCCATCCCATCCCATCCCATCCCATCATCATCTTGGGTCCTCAGAGTCCCTCAAAGGCCTTTTCTAGTCTTTTAGATTTACTCAGGAGGCTCCTGCCTTTCACATTTTTTCCTCTTCCTCCCATTTATATAGGTGTCCTTTTCCCAGGATCTCAGCCTTCCCACACCTCCACAAGCTCTGG
Source organism: Tichodroma muraria (assembly GCA_013390105.1). Lineage (NCBI taxonomy): Eukaryota > Metazoa > Chordata > Aves > Passeriformes > Sittidae > Tichodroma > Tichodroma muraria. The sequence continues at coordinate 51,206 of WAAG01017798.1, forward strand.
CTGTCCCTGCTGACTGCAGTGATGTTTCTGCAAGGAGGTGGATTTCCTAGCACTGTGTGGATTTAAATCAAGACCACTCCTTTTCTGGAAGACATATTTTCACCTAATGTAAATGTTTTGTCTAAATATAAGAAGAACTGGGTGGAGCTCTGCATCCTACAACCCCTATGACTGCATCTTACAGGAGGTTGGGTGATTGAGTGAAATATGAATATTCTGACCCTAGAAAACCCATGGATAAAAATCCCAAGTAGCTTTCTCACAGTAAGCCTTAGGAACTCAGTGAAATTATTACTGCATTAAGGTGCAGTGGTCTAAAAAAATTAAAAAGATGATCACAGGCTTATTTAACGTTATGCCTTCTGTGTTATTTTCTTTTGTGTGTGCTGACTAGAACTGAGCAAAGGCTTCATAACAAATAATTTATTTGTCAAACGTATTCTCTTCTCCTGCTCGTGGAATATCCATGAGCAAGAGCATTGTTTTCTCAAATTTATCTAAAATGCTCCAGTGGTTCCTTTAAATGAGTAACAGAAGGGCTTTGCCTGCAAATGGTTTCCGTTGTTTAGCCGTCCTTGGGCAAATAAACCTCCTGGTATCACTGCTTTGCCCGCCTGTTGCGCCAGCAACACCCCGGTTGTGCAAATAGGGTGTGAGTGTCTGTGCGTGTGAATGCAACAGCTGGGCTTCCTCAGCTCCTCCGTGGGCAACCCTCGGCCCGGGCACTCGGACCACTGAAATGCGATCGCTCAGCTCACTGCAGAGGGGGTGTGAACGCAGCTGAAAAGCAAAGCCATTAAAAATTCAAATGAGCGTTCGATGAGCAAAGGACAATGTTGCACCCTCTTCGACTATCTCCGGTGTGACCTTCGTGTGGTGCTGTGTTCTATTTCAGTCAATGCAGCCGCACAGGGGCAGAGCAGGAATCAGAATGATCCGGGGAAGGGCATTGAGTAGGTGCTGGTCTGGCATTTCATTGCTCAGGAGATGTTATCCATAAGATCAGGGTGTTTTAATCCAGAAGCATGGCTGAAGTGAAATAGAATAATGCAGGGAAGAGAGCAAACTGTCTGTGAAGCTTGGCTGGACCATTCCGCTCAAAAAATCTAACCTTAAAACCATATTAATTATTACTATTTTCTACAACCGTTGGCACCATTGCATCTGGCTGTCATTTAGAGGTGCCACTATCTCACAGAGATTTTTAAAAAATGTTTTTGGTAAAGAAAAACCTACATTTCACAGAAAAGAATGGATATTTTTCCTGGGAACAGGCTGATGCTCGTGGATGTATGGAGAAAATCCTTCTGTCAGTGGCTGTCAGTGCTTCTAATGTTTTTTTTTGGTGTTGGCCCCTTTATATGGAGCATCCCTGCTATCAATCAAGGCTGAATGCTGCTCAGATAGCTAAAGGATCTATTCTGATACAGCATCCATGTTTATCTGTTTAACATTCTTCATCTCCTTTAATGCAAGATTCAGAGTGCTCTGTCTCTAGGAAGGGGATGTAATATGGATACAAACTGTTGTGTAAGTGCTGAGGTACAAATGAAGCTGCTGTCTTCCAGGTTTACTCCACTGACAGCAACACAGACCAGAGATCCCCCAAACTGCTCAGAGGACAATCCCTCGATAACACAGCAAAGCGTGTAGAGGTGAATAGATGGAAGAGTTTCTATCAAGGCCCCCAAATCAGGCACAGATTAGATTTGTGAAGGAGATTTAAGTGGGAAGACAAAAATGAGGAAAAGCTGCTGTTCTGAAAAATAATTAAGAATAGATATTCTTACAAGTGTCTGTACTAACACTACTTGTGCTCCTGAAGAACATGGATAGCTGGGGCCTTGGGTGTGCATGACATTGTAGAAAAGTATTAACTGCAGGGAGCAGACTTCTTCCTTACAAATTCAAAGGGGTTTTATCTTAATGGGAAAAAAAATCATTTGCCTGTAAATTGGCTCAGCAATTCCTAGAGCTTCAACTTGTTGGACTGCTGATTTGAAGTTTTCAATTCAAAAATAAAATAAAATAAAGGAGTATGTGTTTTAAGACTTCCCCTTCATATACAATTCTTAGAAACTTCTGTAGACAGATATTTCCATTCATATGCACAGATTATAAAATCTTGAAGTCACCGGGTTTAAGTTATTGTTTGGAATCAATGTACTTTCTTGTTTTTTTAGCTTTTTATCAAACCTTGAAAAAGGCTTGTCACTTAAAGAACTCCCCTATTATTTCCATTCTTGAAATTTAAAAATAATATTATGGAGCCACAGAAAACTAATTTTAAACAAAAGACATTGGATTTAACTAACTTATTGTTGCTGTTTTGTAACCCTAACACAGAACCTTTCATTCCACCAGTAAATGGGGTTTTCTCATGAGTGAAAGCACATTTGTATGATGGCCTTTGTGTTAAAAGCCCAGGCAATTGATAAAGACTTTGGCTGGGCTCTAAGGTGAGTCAGGGGCTGCTTGAGAAGCCTGGTTGCTTCCTTCAGCAGAGGATGTGCTACCATCTGTTTTGTGTAGCAGTGCTGGGGAAAATCTCAGTTTTCTTCTCTTTGAACAAGAACTAGAAGGGATGGTTGGGCTTTATTATGTTTCAGGTTTTGTTTTGTTTGTGTTCTAATATTACATGGTTTCTATTTTTAAAACTCTCTGTGCCAGAGGTTTCCTGTGGACCCATCACTCAGAAGAGGAGCAGCACATGTCCTCCTTCTCTGCATGCAAAGGTGAGAATAAATGGACCATTATTTGCACTCACTTTAATTCCTTATCCCATAAAAGGGCTCAATTTTCAATGTTTTTCTTTCTAGGGGGGGACCAAAAAATTCAGTAGATAAAGGAGTCTTCAAGACCTTCAAAACAGGTGGAAGGACCTGCAGGATGGCAGACAGAAACCTTTGTTGTTTTGGTTTTTCTTTTTCCTGCAGTACATAGCAGGAAGACAAACTGGTGATCAGGAAGGGAGCAGAACCAGACAGAAGGCAGTTTGTATGTTTTACCCCATTTTTGCAAAAGAAAACAAAAGGAACAGGTGTCCAGGGTGAACCAAGAAGTGCTATGAAGAAGAAGAATATGAATACAACAGTAGGCACTTAGGCACCTTCTCATTTACAGGCTGACAAGTGCAGTCTGAGTCCAAAGGTAACCTAACAGAGTTGTGTGTAAGGATTATCACTTAGAGAAGTGAGGCCAAAAAATCGAATCCTGTATGATTCAATGGAAACAAAGCTATGATTTGGTAGGAAAAAGCAAATCAGGTTTGTATTCACTTTCTGGTTGAAAAAAATCAATTTTTTTTTCACTATGAGATCTTTGACTAACCTAAAAGCTATGCAGAACTCAATATGCTTTGTAACCTGGGGTTTCTTTAGGAATGCCTAAATGATGTAGGATGCCATGAAATCTCTCATTTTCATCAGTGCTTGAAGGAAACCAAATCCATGTGGATATCAGTAGAATTTGGTGGCTGTCACTTTGGACACATAACGGACTTTGCTGTATCTTCTGGGCATATTTATTCTGTGTATTTAAGAATAAATTGAGGTTGATTCAGAAGGTCCAGGAACATGGCTCCAGAGACTTGTCCCTGACCATCCATTCTTTCTGTGGTTTCCTTGGAAGAAAAGCATATTGGATACCTTTCAAAATATCAGTATCTTTATAGGAGAGCTCAGATACTGTAAATATCATCACAAATTCCAAGTATATTTATGGCAAAAAGCTGATCTAAGTTTCTATTTAGATTTTAATGTTCTCATGTATTTCATATCCCCTGAAACGTGTTTTCCACACCTGCTGTTTTCAGACTAACAAATTCACAGTTAGAGACCCTCAGCTGCACCATAAGGCCTTTATTCTTTCAAAGCTTCGCAGTGAAATCCTTGGGCTCCTGATAGCGGAAGGACCCTGGGCTCTGACCCTGTGGCACCAACCAGCATTGAGTTGGAAGTCAGTGACTTTGAGCTGCACAGGTGAAGAAAGAGTCACAGCAGATCCCACAGTCCTTTGCAAAATGGTTGTATGGAAATTATTCTGAAAAGAGGTGTGTGGTCTGTACTTGGTAACCTTGCCAGATGCTCAGTACATATTCAAGGAATCATCTGGATGGCCTCTGGCTGAAGTTAAAAACTGCTTTGTGTGGCTCATATGTGTTAAGCAAATTAGTTGCATGTAGACATGGAGAACTTGGTCAAAGACTGTTCAAGAAAGAATTTATCCCAGAGAAGTCAAGGTTGATGACAGCTGTAGCAACTCTTTCTGAAGAGCCAGCTGCTCCATGGAGTATCAAAACATGCTGACAACAAATCTCCAAAAGCAGCATTTCTGTTTGAAGGCGGCACATCGCACCAGAAGGGCACAAAATGCGGCAGGGATGACATCCTCTTCTCACATCACCGTCACCACTGCACATCAGCACAGCCCCGTGTCACAGCACGGAGGGAGCTCCAGGGTGGCATTCAATTTAAGCTTCACATCTATTGGCTTTCTTCTCAGCCCCTTGTGAGCATCATTTGCTTCAGATACCAGATCTACTAATGATTTTTTTTTTCCTCCCCCTTGCTCACACTTTAATTGCAGGGTATATGTAATACCCTTAGGAATAGCTATTGCCACCTGTATTATTATTTATGCTGTGAAAGTGAAGCTTGTGGCAATATATTTATTAACACGGTGCCCTGGAATCACATGAGTTAACAGCTTAATCCTGTGATTGTAAACACTTTTCTCTACATGTTCAAGCACCATCCAGGTTTTTTAACTTAGCATTGAGAAACTGTGAGCATGAGCAGGTCATAATTTTTTGAGAAAATCTACTCTTTACCAAAAGAAAAAAAAATAAATCTCATAACAAAAAAGTGTTTTATCCTTCTAATAGTGCCTGCCGTACTAAGCAATAATGCCTTTTGCAAAAGAAAGAGTTAAACAAAACATTTATGCAATATAAACTTTGCTCCTTAGCATTAAAATGCACTTTATTCATACTGTAGATTTCTCTTCCAGCCACGGCTATTGTTTGTCACTAACAGCTAGCTTTTGTGAAGTTAATAAATGTGCATAATAAGGACATAAAGGTATGGAGAAGTAATACTGTAATCCTTTTGTTTGGATAATCAGTCTAATGTATGCAAATTAAACCTTATTAGTACTAGGGTTTTGTGTCTGCTTATCAAAATGTGCCATTTTCATGAAAATTGGAAGTCCATTATATAAAGTTATTATTAACAATCATTTAGGAATTATATACGGTATGCAAATTAAAGTTGATTACAACTAATTAAGGGCTTTCTTTGTTATTTGACCTTGTCTGCTTTTTATGTAAATATGTTTCTTTTGGTCTGGCATATTTTTAGACTCAGAAAAGTATATTAAGACAAGTTACATTATGTATTTTTAATATATTTTTGTATTGCATAGAAACCCCCTTGCTATTGTTTAAGAGCCTGGTTTCACTCTGGGCTGCTCTGAGTGACGATACATAGACATGTGTGCCTTGCAGTTTTAGGATGGCTCTCTGAGATGGACCAGGAGTGGAATTGTAGGAACACACTTCCAGACCCTCCAATAGTTTAAGGAAAAATAAAAATAAAAAAAAAAAAATAAAAAAGAATCCTCCTGTGAAATATAAACAGCCTTCATGCCAGAGTAGCCTTTGTTCCACCAGTTATCGAACTGGATAAGCCTTAGTTTAGTGGCTCCAGACACAGCTAAGTAATAAATGATTGGTCCCTACTTGCAAGGTACATAGCAGAACTTGATCGCTTGCTCACTTCCCCATGACCACTGATCTCAGGATAAAAGACTTTTATCACAGCCAACACAGTGAGCTGAGCAACAGCAGCCTCTGGGAACTTCTGTGTACCTGTCAAAATCCAAGATGGTTCAACATTAAGTGAAATGAAAAAAATCTGAAGAAAACTTGGGTGAGTTGAATAATATTTCTATTAAAAACAACAGCAGCATGTAATACAATTTTGATATGTTTTCTACCTAGACAAGAAACCTGCCATGTAAGCCAGTCACCAGTGTGGAGACAGGAGATGGCATATTTTGTGGTGTGTCACAAAGAGATGTCTAACCAATATCTTCACACCTTCCAGTGTCAGTAAAACATGCAAGAGCAAGAAAGGCTGGGAAAGAAAAGATATATAAGGGGTATAAAGTAGGAGTATGTTAGAAGTTTGTATAAAACTTGTCATCACATATTCTCTGAGTCTAAAATATTGGGATAGGAGGAAAGATATAGCATAAATCTCCTCCTTGGTACAAAAGGATGGGTACAAGGGGACATTGTTGCTGGAAAAAACCACTCTGCATTGTGAAGTTTATGTATTTAAGCATAAAACAGGGATATGCCGCTAAACCCAGGTTTTATTCCTTCCTTTCCACATCCTTGGTATCTTGCATTTCATATCAGATAGTCATGAAGCCTCCTGCTCTGTACATTTAGGGCTCACAGGATCTGTCTCCTCTTGCCTGTGGGAAGGTGTCCCGCCACGCCTCCACAGAGGGCACTGGTGCCTGCTAACCACAAGCTGGCCTCCTGAGAGCTTGAGGACATGGAGTGTGCGTGTTCAGATCCAGCTGGGAAAGGCAGGCATGCTGGGGTCAGACTGGGAGATGGAGCACATATTGCATCATGGAAAGGGATGGTGAGGGTCTATCTGCTCTCCCTTCTCCTTTCTCTTTGTATATGCTTGTGGCACAGAAAATGCTAACTTTTCACAGCTGAAGGCCAATACAGAAAGCTCTTACTTTGTCCCTTGAAAAAGTAGAGCCTCCTGGCTAGGTGTCCAAATCCCTGGGAACCCAGTCAGCTTCAAAGGCCAGGTCTTGAATATGTGCTGCAAACGGCTGGATGGGAAGTTACAAACTGCCGCTTACTGGCATGACTTATTCAGCAACTCCTTGAGAAGATATTTGAACAGTTGGAGAAGTTGGTGATTTGTTCGCTCACAGTGGGACCATGAGGTGCAATTCAGCCAGTGACTTATTACAATAAATTGTCTAGGGCTGGAGCGGGGACATTTTGCTCAATGCTTCACTGCTGGCAGGAGCTAAAAAATGGAAAATCAGAACAGGCAAAACCCGTCTCTGCTGCATGGGGCAATGTCCGACCTGAGTCACCCTCCCTTGCACTTGGCAAAGTCATGCTGGAGTCAGGAATGGAGTAACTGTAGAGGCAGCAAAGTGTGACCTGGAGTAGGGTGCCAGCCTATTCCCCTGGGAGGGAGCTGACCAGGGTTTGAGAAACACTCCTGCTTAATGGGTGGCACCAGGTAGATGTGGCAAAAAGGAAGTTTTATTTCCAGCATTTTCCAGTGAAGAAAAAAAATCAAATATAATTTCTCCTCTTCCACCTAATAAATGGTGAGAATTTTCACCACAGTGTTGGGAATTCAAGGCTCTCAAAATAGGTGGAAAGCAAAGCTAAGAAGGGGTCTCAAATTATTTTTCTCTAACAGAATAAGGATGAAACCCTGATGCCATCAAAGGTAATAATTCAGGATTTCCCTCAGGGAGGTGAAAGTCATTGTCGTGTTTTTAAAATAGTTGCAATTTTCTGTCTCTAAATAGCACAGACTACAAAATATATTGCAAGGGGAATATAAAAATAGTCAAAGTCTTCAAATCTTTTAATTCAATGAGAATGTAAAATGCAATTAAAATTAATTATCTCATAATCGAACTGTAGACACTGATTATTGCATCATTTTCGTAACAGACATGCATCTTAACTTGCATAATTTCTGTATCATTGTGGAGTTGGCTCAGGAAAGAATCTGGGCCCAGATGTTTTCATGCTTTAGCGCTCAGAGTGGATCAGTTGTGTCTGGATGTGCCTTTTTCTCCATGGAGTATTTTGAGCACCTGTGCATGGCAGAGCCCCTACCCTTGCCCTTGGTGTGTAATTGTTCAGCTCCTCCCCAGCACCTCCCAGTCAGTTCTGCTGCCCCATTTTTTTCACTCTCATTTGCCATAATGGAATCATAGAGTCATTTAGATTGGCAAAGACCCTTAAGATAATTGAGTCCAGCCATTAAGCTAACACTGCCAGGTCCACCACTAACCCCTGTCCCCATTACCACACCTACAGGTCCTGTAAATACCTCCAGGGATGGTGACTCAACCACATACCTGGGCAGCATATTTCAGCGCTTCACAACCCTTTCCATGAATATGTTTTTCCCAATATCCAATCTAACCCCCCCCCAGTGCAACNGTTTTTCCCAATAGCCAATCTAACCCCCCCCCAGTGCAACATTTGGTAATTTCGTTTTGTCACTTGTTACGGGAGAAGACACAGACCCTCACCTCACCACAGCCTCCTTTCATGGAGTTGTAGACAGCAGTAAGGTCATCCCTGAGCCTTCTTTTCTCCAGGCTAAACACTCCCAGTTCCCTCAGCTGCTTCTCATCAGACCTTTCACCAGCTCCACTGCCCTTCTCTGGACCCACTCCAGCCCCTCAATATTCTCCTTGTAGGGAGTTGCCCAAAAGCAAGCACAGGATTTGAGGTGCAGCTTCANTTACCACACCTACAGGTCCTGTAAATACCTCCAGGGATGGTGACTCAACCACATACCTGGGCAGCATATTTCAGCGCTTCACAACCCTTTCCATGAATATGTTTTTCCCAATATCCAATCTAACCCCCCCCCAGTGCAACATTTGGTAATTTCGTTTTGTCACTTGTTACGGGAGAAGACACAGACCCTCACCTCACCACAGCCTCCTTTCATGGAGTTGTAGACAGCAGTAAGGTCATCCCTGAGCCTTCTTTTCTCCAGGCTAAACACTCCCAGTTCCCTCAGCTGCTTCTCATCAGACCTTTCACCAGCTCCACTGCCCTTCTCTGGACCCACTCCAGCCCCTCAATATTCTCCTTGTAGGGAGTTGCCCAAAAGCAAGCACAGGATTTGAGGTGCAGCTTCACTGGGGCTGACAGGGGATAATCACTGCCATCTCCTCTCCAGCTCCCATTGCTCCCCATAAGTGTCCCCAGGTCATTTATCCCAACCTGGTGAGATCTGCAGAAGGACGTCTTCTGTATATCATCTCTTCTTCTTCCAACACAAGGTCCTAACACAAGAGACATCCTTGTTTTCTGCCTTTATGTTAAATATAATGTAAGGTTGTACCTACATGTATTTATTTGATGTCATAACTTAATAGTGCTAAATGTTGAGCAGGGCTTGGCTCCACTGCTGGTTATCAGTATGGATTTGAGACCCTGAGAGGTTCAGGGCATTGAGATGCATCTGGCTCTACCTTCACTGATGGTGAATTCTCTAAAGCGGAGCAAAAGAATTTTAAAATACAGACTCCATATATTATATTACCTACACATATATATTAATATATATTATTCAAGTATATTAAGTAACGTAAAGAAATAGAGAAACATAAAGTGAATGGGAAAACCAGAATAAAGATAAAATAGATTTGTAAACCAATCTCAATTTTTCACAATATCCTTGTAGGCAAGACTGTGCCTTCAGGCCTAGTTTCAGCCACCTCTGTGGTTTCATGGGTTGCAGCAACCTTTTCAGAGCTCGCTTGGGGCTCTGATTCCCATTACATTTTTCTATCTCCTGCCGGGTCCTGGCTGCTATACATATATTTTTTTGCCTTTTCCTGGTTATGCCCTGCTAAAACCCTGTCTTCAAAATCAAATTTTCATTTTGAACTGTTTGTTCTGTTCGTGTGCCATGCAAATTCCCTACGGTTATTTTTTTTTTGTAGGGTTGAGAAGCATGGTTCCCATCTCCTTCTGGACATTCCTATCCCTTTTGCTGGAATTTCCTCCAGTGTGCTTGGGCAGATACCCTTAGGAAATTCCTTCATTTTCTCAGCTATTTAAATTTTAATTTCCTTTTAAAATAATTAATCTGTGATTTAGAAGAAAAAATCATCTTTTGACTCTCAGAATGACATTTGAGTCAAGCCTGCTTGGTCATAAGTAAGTAGCTTCTAGGTGTTTTCAGCAAAGACTGATTTCTATAGACACTGCGTGTATGAGCTGTGGGTAAGACACTCTTATCTGTTTGCATGTACAGTACAAAAGGTTTCCTTTTCGCCTGTAATGCATGATGTGATTTTGATGACATCATTTTAATAGCCCTGATTTCATTTCCATAAAGGTACTCAGAAACAGCTGAATTTTGTTCTTAACTGATTGCACTGATGCCATAAGGTGGAGAATTTGTGACTTCTCCAGTTTCTCCAGCTCTGTTAATGACTGCATCCTGCATTGTCTGGAGGCTCAGTATGGCTGTCAGCCTGTAAGGCTGCTTATTCACTGTTTCCAAATATCCTTCTTTCCCCCCCCGCTCACTCTCAGAATATGTCTACTGAAAATGTCCTTTTATTTTCTTGGCTATATCTTGTTCAGTGTAGAAAGAAAAATTTACGTTCACTTGCTGGGACTTCTTTGGCCTCTGTTTACCACTGGGAGTTGTGTGGACAAGTGCTCTGCCTCCTTCCCCCTCTTAGGGGCTGGCAGGAGCTTCCTCCTTCCCATGGCTGCAGGGCTTGTGTGCCTCTTCCCTGTGTGTGGGCTCTACATTTGCCATTCACTGCAGCACTGGATCAACATCTGGGGAAGCCTTGCTAGGTGCAGCAGGAATCTTTTAATAATGACATATAATGAAAAAAAAATCTAGAGAAGTGGATTTGCACATTTTTCATCCTGATAAATGTAACTATGAAATGGCTTTGTTATAAAGCACCTGTGTTTGGACACAGTTGGAGCTTTATAATAGGTTGTCAGTGAAGTAGCACCTGTGATCCTAATGCATGCATCTACTTTACCGATTTTAGCTATAAATTCCATTTGACAATGCTAGTGGGGATAGCTCTGGGTCTGCAGTAGGGTGTGAGGGTTTAATTCCTTCTGCCTTTTCCCCTTCCACCACATCTCTGGGTTTCTCCAGACCATCTCAGCTGTACAAAATATCCTAATTTTCGCTTTCATATGGATGAGGGTGTCTTGGTTTGAAAGACAGGTGTCTGCTAAGGAAGGCAAGAGCCTCCGTTGGAATGGAAAATGTAAACCCCCTCCCCCCGAATTATTATAATTTTGAAATTAAGGAGCTCTCAGGCAAAGATATGAGAATAGGAACAGCAGTTCTTTACTAGTGTGTGTAATAAAGCAAACAGCCAACAACAACCGTGGCACTCACCCCGCACAGAGCAGGCGCCCGCTCCCCGCCCGGCCGCGGGCGCTTCCTTCCCCCGTGGCGCAGTTCCGGGCACGGCCGGCAGGGGCGCTGCTGGCCCCCGGCGGGCAGGCGGGCGCGGTNCAAGCAGAGGCTCACCCCACGGCAGAAACAGCAGCTCGGGGCTGGGCTTCGGTGGCAGCAGTGAATTCCCTTCCCAAGCAGCAGCTCCGACCAACCGTCCTCTGAAGCTGAGAGAGAGAGACAAAAGCTGCCCCAGCCCCGTCCTTTAGCTGCCCAATTCTCGAGGTATCTCTGCCCTGGAGAGAAACTCCAAGATAAGAGAAGTGCAACCAGATGCCCTCCTCCCGCGACTTGGCCACTTCTTTTGTTTTTCTTACGTACCTAGTTTTTAGTGTTTCCTAGCAATTTATGGGAAAAAGTTCTGTAAGTAAAAAGGAACAAAAGGAAAGAAACCTAACCCCCAACAGAGGGTCTCACATTTGTCTGTATTTTCTTAACCGTACTCTAGCATACTTGTGTCCCTGTTAGATATAGAAATAATTTTGTAGTTAAACTTTCTGAAAGAATACAACTGTCAAATTATTCTTCAGAGGAAAGGAAGGAAGGAAAGAAGGCTGAAGTGGGTGGAGTGTAAGTAATAATTACTGTAGGCTGATAATATTTGAAGATTCTTAGAGGGGTGTATTTCATGGGCCATACGTATATGTAACAAATTCGCCTACTCTGTAATCCTTCTCGTTATTGACAACACAACAATCATATCTTTCCAGAATAGTAAACTGGAGAAAGTTTTTCTTCTGCAAATGCTGCATCTGAGCTCAAATATCTGATGTGAAATGTTATTACCGGTAAAAGCTGGCAAGCTACTGAGCAGGTTACTGATTCAGGCATAAAACCTTCACTGAAGGAACCTTCAGCATGGGCTTTCTTTTTGAGTCTTAGGTCTGGATTTTCAGATTGAAGGGAAGGTACAGTCCCAGGGTGCTGCAACTCAGTGCTCAGAATGTGTAGAAATTGGACATTTACTTGTATACTGAAATATGGCAAAGGGAAATGTAATTTGGGAACCTCTTCTGCAGCCTTTGAGCTCATCTGACAAGAAGATACGGAAAGCAAGTTAAGTCATGCATGCAGGATGCATGGCTATCATTATAGAAACAAACACTATTGAAATATATTTAAAAGTAAGGATCATCCTAGAGTGAAATTTCCTTCTATTTCTACAAACACAGGGGAAAATACCCATAGCTTGATTTTATGTTTAAACTAAAAATATTTCTTAAGAAGGGAAGGAAGGAGGACAATCTAGCCATGAGAAAGATGAATACATTTTCCCTTTCCTTCATTTGAAGTGATTTTTTAATGCAGGACTATGGTGGTGGGCTAGCAATAGAAAGCATTTGTGAAATGCGCCTATTTTTCCCAGCTTATTCTGGTGGCACAGCATAGTCTAACTTCTGAAGATGTGTATGCTCTTTTGATCTGTGACTCTGGTTACTTATCCAGCAAAATCACTGTCAAATGATGAAATAAATACTTTGGACAAAGTCCAAAGAAAAGTGAGTGTCCTTTTCCTTCCCTGGGGCCTGAGGCAGCTCCCAGTCCTATTACCTGTGAAAAATTCTCACCCAGCCCAGTATTAAAACTTGTGGCTTTGGGTTAGCTCAGATGTTGTCCCATACTCTTCTCCCTCTGTGCTTTTGAGACAGCAGAGGTGCTATGTCGTTATCTATGCCTGTATCCTGACACCCACACTCTTGGCTGAGAGGCTGCAAAAGAGGGACAAGGGGCTGCAGGTACAGGACTGATGTGGCTGGTTTGCACCAGCGTCCTCTCCTTGGGATGCAAACCACACAGGACACACTGGTGCACTCCAGTGCCTCTCAGCTGGGCACCCTGCATGCTGGTTAGGGGTACACAGACCCTGAGGCAGCTGTAATTTAAATTGGAGCTGCTCAGGACAGATGGTGAGAGCTCTCTGAGTGGTGTCCTGCTGGAATCCTTTCAGCCTCTCGTACTGAGCATATCCATGCAAGGGAGTAGCTCAGTAGGTTTTCATCTTTTAGAAGAAAAAATAAAGAGAAAAATACTTATTTTATTTTATTTTTCTCCTTTTTTGTACCCTTTTTTTCCCCACTATTTTTTCTCTTTTCCTGCATATACTGGGTTTTGTATTTTCCTTTTCCCCTGTATTTCAAAGAACCTTAATAAATAAAAGATGTGAACACAAAATTGCCATTCAAATTTGATTGTCTCAAATTATGTCTAGAATGAAACAAAAATCTACTGATCTGTGATTTTGTGTGGCAAAGGCAGCTCAACACTATTCAATCCAGTAGGGGAGATATAAAGAAAGAGTATAAAAAACCCCAACCAACGAGCAAAGAAAAGAAGAGGCAGGGAAAGTATGATAAAGAACAGCATAATACTTTAATGGTCTGAAGAGATTTTTCAACAAAACCATTACTAATACTTTGTATTCTTCTAAGTCAGTTCTTACTATCACAAAACCATTAGCTCTTTGGTAGTCACAATCTCCCCTATATCTGTATCATGGCTTTTCATTGCTTTTTATTTGTCTTTGTCTTCTTCTGCTTGACTGGTAACATGCAGCACCCTTGTGCTGTATACTTACTTCAAGACTGACTGCAACAGTTATAAATATCTCTTCAGCACTGAGGAAGGCAAGGGAAAAGTGATGAGCTTCAGTAGCTGGAGTTCTGAATTGCTGCAGACAAGAGAGTCTTGTCTGTAAAGACTGGTGAAATAAAATTTTTGCTGTGTCTTTTTCATAGCTTTAAAGAAGAAACCTTTGGTTATTTTCATAATATCAGAGATAAAATTATGATTAGAATTGCTTTTTCTGGGGTACTTGCACATGTTACTTGAATAGCCAGAATGTTTTCCTATGGCAACAGGGCTGTGCTCATTATCTCCTGAATATTTAGTCTGCAGGCATGAATTTGGGTGAATATTTAGCAACAGGCTTTTAGTTCTGGGTGTTGATTTGGCCATTTTGTTACCTCCTCTTTGAGAAGGCAGAAGAGCTGTTGGCTTTGTTGTATTATGATGTACACTAGTGTGTAAAGAATCAGTGTGACCTGAATTAGACACTTCTTTCTGCATAAATACCCATGGAATGCTGCATAAATACCCAAGGCAAAACAATTGTTACTGGAGGCATATTTTCAGGTTTACCCACTAAGAGTTGTTCACTGTCAATAAAATGTAAGTAAATTAAAGGGAACTGCTTAAATTTGACCTAGAGTTTAGTGCTTATATTTGATGTGAATCAGACACTTTTTCCGTCAGGTGCTGTGGAAGCCCTGCACATCTCATCCTTTGTCTCCAACAGCAGCAACACCTTTGATTTTTTCTCTGTGCTTTCAAGAAATAAACACTATGTGAATTTGGTTTCCCTGCACAATAAACACAATTTAAGTAAAAAGCTTAAGAAAACATTTTTTTCTCCTTTTAAAACTTGTTTCTTGCCAGTTATTCACAGGGTTGGGTATGTGTTTTAAAATAAAAAAATAAAATTAAATTAAAGCTTCCCACTATTATGTGGGAGTCTGAGCACTTATTCCTTCAGCTCTGGTGTTTTTTGAGACCTGTGCACTGGCTCATCCAGGGACATTACCTGTCCCGTGGTCCTCAGTAGAGAAAGATAAAGGATGGAGAATGGATCAGAAGACAAGAGTTGGGTTCTAGATGTTTACTGCGTCTTTTGCAGTAGCATCTCCTGGAGTTCACTGAGGATTTATATTTCAGAGGGTAGCGGCTGACTGCCTAGGAGTTTGTCAAAGTCTGAGAACAGGGTTGTCTAAAACAGACACATGATCACAGAGAAAAGAGTTGCATGGCACTCATCACTCATGGCTTGTAGTGTGCTGAGTCCTTGTCCTAGGTCTGTGCTTTGTGGGCCCTTCTGGCAAAGCTTTTGTGGGGAATATAGAGACAAATAACACAGTGACTCTGCAGGAGCCAATGAAAAAGCTCTTTATGAGCAAGGAGTAAAACTTGGACTTGATTTGGAGGTGAGAAAGTGGTCAGGTAGCTCTGCTGGCAGACTGAAGGTAGGAATTAATCATGAAGTAAGAGACCCTGTGCGGCATAGAAGGATGAGCAACGTGCTGAAGAACCACAAAGGCAAGGACTAACAACTTATGGTCGATGAGAGAAGACAGATGACAACAGATGCCACAAATTCACCATTGTAAGGAGAAACCAAGGAAGGTTATGTTGCCACCAATGTCTTGAATGGTGCTAAGGCTCTGCACTGGTGTTCTGTGGAGGAAGGTTTTACTTGTGTGATGGCTGAGCTCCAGGACAGGTCAGAGCAACAAGCAAAATCTGGGCCCTACACGATGTTGCCCTGGGCTGGCTTTAGAAGCTGCAGTTGTTTTCATCTGCACAGCAAGGAGGGTGAAGGCTGGAGGAAGCTTAAGAGAGTAGTGATTTGCCCCACATGGGAAGGAAACGTTTCAATTCCCCATTGCCTGTGATGTCTGATTGTGTTAAGTAGAATCCTTCCAACTCTGTCAATACAAGGAGGATCTGGATATTGATCATTTACCTGGTGCATGATGGATCTCATGCACCATGTAAATGATCTCATTTTTGTACAGTACTCTTTATCCAAGCTGCTTTGCTCAATTAAACTCTGCTCAGCAGAGACTATTCAAATCTGCTGTAAAGTTCATGCCATGACCACATTTCCTATCAATTTCTTCACCGGAATATATATTAATGGAAACATGGGGATATATTAATTGTACAGTTTTGAATAAATGCAACCTTAGCAGAGTACATTTTTTATTATTATTTAATAATTATGAGTTCAGGCTTTTCTTAATTTCCTGCTGTGAGCTTTTAAAAGTCACTGCAATGCTGAAACATAAATAGAGTATGTGATGCAACACTTTGCCTAGGCAAATATCAGACATTTTTACCTCAGGAAAAATATAATGAAATTTAAAAAAATTCATTTGGCTTATTTGAAATTTTGTGCTGTTGAAACCAAATAAGGGAAACCTCAAATCAAGATGGAACAATATTTACTTAAAAAAATTAAACTAATATTTTCTAAGACTTGAGTAGGCAAAAAATGATAAAAATACATAGCATGAAAATGGTAAAATTTCTTGAAAAAAAATCTTCTAAAACATGGATGAGAAAATATCAAACTTGCTCAAGTTTTTCCCAGCCATTACATTCTGTAGGTAATAAAACCTGGGTGGAATGATGTTTAGATTCTCCCAGACAGTGAAAAAGCAGCAATGGAGTCCAATGTGAGACACTAGGACAAGGTGACCTGGAACCACCCTGAACAGAGGGGTATCATCCCTTACTCTCTCATTGCTTGGCCAGCAAACTCACACATTCCCTCCCTTCCCCCTCTCCTCTTTGGTTCCTTCCTATTTCCGCGTCTTTATATTTTTTTCTTTTTGTCTTTGTCTTCCTTTCTTAGCCACTTGCCTTGTTCTGACAATATGATTACTTAATACTTACCTGCCAAATTAACTGACTTATTTTACCAACGAGTGGATACACCATTCCCTGACACTCTGTATTTGACAGTCCCACAATCTTTTCTGTGTCCATGAGGTGCACACTGTAACAGGAAAATTCCTCTAAGTATGGTGGGCTTTCTCTACAGCACACTACAGTT
>WAAG01017799.1:1604-33156 GCA_013390105.1 Tichodroma muraria
CCCCCCCCCCCTTTTTCTTTTTCCCCATCAGTAGTTAGTTTTGTTTTGTTGTCCTTAAGAAGAGAAGTAGTTTTCTTTTCTCCTCTATTGCATTTTATTTGAAAATGTGGTTTCCAGGGCCAGCAGCCAACTCAGCAGTAGAATAGAGATTTGACTTTTGGAATTTATGGAAGAAATGTAGGTGTGAGGCCTGTGAGCAAGGGCTGCCTGGGACTGGGTTTATAACAGCCCCCTTTGTCCTGCCTGCCATGGAAGTTGGGCACGCAAACACATGAGATTGCTGAGATGGGAGAGAAACTGGATGTATTTAAGCACAGAGAAAAGCAGAGGGGGGAAAAAAAAGGGACCTTTGGATATAACTTTTAAATGTTCAGGCAGAGCAGTTTATTATGATTTTTATTAAGATTTATGAATCTTTTGATGCCTCTGGTTTGGAGCTGGCTGGGCAGGAGCCCTCTTTGTACCAGGGATTGTGGGAATTGCAACTTGTTTTGGAGACAGAAGGGCCCAGATTCCCATTTTTGCTTTAAAAATGAAAAATCCTCCCGTACAGTGGAAAAAATTTTTAATTCAAGTTTCTGTCACTCGTGCCTGCATTGGAGAGGTTTTTCCAGCTGTACTAAACACTCGCCCCTAAAATCTCTTAAAATGCAGCTGCCCTTTACTTGGGTTGCACTTAGAAATGTGCTAAAGATGTGGCAGGCACAAGGATATGGGCACAATCCACCTCCTCTGTTTTGAAAGATGGCAAAGCTTGACGGCACTTTCAGGAAGATCTTGACAGATCTCTGAGGCTGCCGTGGAGTTTGATGCCTGTCTGCCTCAGAGCCAGGACCACAGCAGCTGTAGGGTGAGACAGTTGTCACTTCCTCCTTCTCCCTACCCACCTTTCGGGGTTGAGTAGAGGCCAAAACAGGGGAGAATTCAGACAGACCTGACAGCGTCCTGGTTTAGTCCTTCAAATTCTCACAATGCCCTTAAAATTCACTGTTATTGAAGTTCCCGGGGGGGAGCAGTGATTGCCCTGCTTGGTCACAGATGTACCCCTGAATGACCAAACCTGACTGCTGGTTATTCTTCCTGAGAAATTCTTCTAAGGCTTGTCCCAAGTTCTTTTATCTATATTTTGATCTTTTTTTTTGTTCTTTTCCGAAAGAATTGTGTATTTTAATACATTAAGGAGAAAAAAGCTGCCTTCAAATTGAACTCAGCCCAGGCTGTGGCTGTTCATCTACATGTATTTCATGAAGGTTAATGTGAATGCCATTAACTTGGCCTGCTCAATGTACCAAGTGCCCTCAAGCCTTGTCAAAGCCACTGATCTCAGTCTCCTTCGCATCAACACTGGAGCATGACTTATAAATTCGTTAAGTCAGGCATACAGCTCCTGACAGGTGCTAAATGCATCTCACATCTAACAGCATTTGTCGAAGTCTTTTCTCATTAAGCTCAGTTTGGGTTTTACGAGAAGTTCCCTTGGAGATGCTGGCTGTTTTCATCTTGCAGCAGCAGTAAAGAGTATAATAGTCTCTTAATTGATCCCCGAGGAACTGCAAATGGGCAGAATTGCTGCTTTGTCAGCTGGGTCCTCCCAGGGACAGGAGCTCTTGGGTTAGTTTAAGGCTACGTGAAGAACATACCGTTTGTTTCTGAGCTTCTGTTCCATTTGGCTCCTGATGAAGAGAGCTGGGAGTTCTTCTTGTTCTGCCTCTTCTGTGCTTGTACGAGGAATCAGCATCACGGTTCGGTTCCGGTTGAAAGGGGTTGAAGATTACGCAGTTCCCACCCTCGTGCCATGGGCAGGGTTAAGTTAAAATTTAACAATTTTAACTTTCCTCTAAACCAGCTTGCTTTAAGGCCGTGTTGCTTTAAGGGCACGGAGAGCCTGGCCCTAAGCATTTCCAGGGATGGAGCAGCCACAGCTTCTCCGGGCACCCTGTGCCAGGACCTCATCACCCTCACAGGGAAGAATTTTTTCCTAATATCCGATCTAAACCTACTCCCTGTCAGTTTGAAGCCATTCCCGCTTGTCCTGTCACTCCAGACCCCTGTAAGTAGTCTCTCCCCATCTTCCTTGCAGGTTTCCTTCAGGTACTGGTAGGCCACAATTAGATCCCCCCAAAGCTTCTCTTCTCCAGGCTGAACAATCCCAGTTCTCTCAGCCTTTCTCTCTAACCAACTTGGTGGACTCATTTTCCTCCAGAAGCTCCCTCAAGGACACTGAAGGATGAGGCAGAAGAAGCGGGAAGAAGGGGGGAAACAGCCTGTGGCACAGACTCCATTTCCACTTCCCTCCTTGAATGGAACAAGTTTTTCCTCTGGGCAGGGCTCTCCTTTTCGTTTGGGCAGATACTGCTTGTCATCTTCTCCACTGCCTACAGTGGGTGCTCCGTGGTGCTCAAAGCCTGTTGGTTAAAGAATTGTTTGATAGTCCCTCTTGGGAAACCCATTAAGAGCTATTCACACCGTGTGAAAACTCGGGAGACATTAAATTTCACATAATGCTTCCTGAAAAGCTCTGGCACCTGGCCTGCTTTTCAAGAAAGAGTTAAGCAGGGAATACAAATGGCAAAAGAGCATACATAAAGCTGTCCCCACCTTTCCCTTTGCAATAACAAAACACAGACCTCTTTAAGGGGGAACTCAAGAAAGTCATTCAAAAACAGCTCTTTCATAACTTATCAGTACCTTACATATTATATTGTACAGGTGTCACTGTGTAATCCCCCACTCTCTCAACAATTTTTATACCGAACTGAGGATGTGAAAGGTCCAGCTGGATTTCCTCTGGCTTTTCCTCCCAGCGTTATTCAGTCTCTGTTTCTTCAATCTTTACTAAACTGGTGGGACATGCCCTAAAATGTCACTTACAGCACTTTCATATCCTACACTGAAAAAAAAATTAATGGAATAGAGTTTGCAATTCAAATCCTGCCCCTGACAGACATTTGCTGAGGCAAAGTCAGGAGGTTCAATTTAGAAGCTTTAAACTGTTATAGGGCTGTAAATTCCTATTCCATTAATGTTGTGTCACACTTAAATGGGGGAAGAAAAGAACCAGCCCTCAGCTTTTTGGAGCCTATGAAATCAGGGGTGATCATGGCGCTTCTACAGCTGCTTATTCTACCTGCGGCACTTAAAACTCCAGGTGAAAATCCAGTTCCTTGGCCTTTTAATTGAACTGTAGATTCCTGAGTGAGAGGCACTGTTTCTCTGTTTTCAAATATTAGTACCTCTGTGAGCACTGGCACAATTGTAATTCAATAGAGATTGTTTTAATAATGACTTACAGATTATTTCACTTACTGAATTGTGTTCTCTCTTTGACACGTCGTGATTTTTCTTTCCTAAAACACAGCAAAGCCAAACCCAAGCAGAACAGAGCAAAGAGCAGAGAGGCAACTAAAAACCACCCTTCACCAGTCCAAGATAAAATTCAGCAACACTCCAGAAGGCACCAGGTACTGTAGGTCTTGTATTAGCAGCAGTCTCCTAAAATCCTACTTGTGCTGTTTGAGTCCCATCCCTCTTTATGGCTCTACACAGTTAATATTGAGTTTGAAACCTGGGTAAGATACTAAGAACCTTAGAAGGTTCTTCCATTTTTCATTTCCCTCTCTCTCTCTCACCACCAGCATCACCAGCATCACAATCAACATCTTTTTCCACCCAATAAAAAAGGGAGAGAGCTGGGAAGAAAATGCTACGGATGTTTCCACAATATACTCTTGGTGCATTTCTTATATTTCATCTAAGTCCTTGAACTCTAGATTATTTTGTATCTTACCATGCTCAGCCTGGCTGCAGTGCCTTCCAGAGCAAATTCTGAGTGTATTAATTAGAACATGTGCTCCAGTTTTCTTTCCATCACAATTTCTTGTGATTAGAAAATAGGATCAGACACTATAATCCGATTAGTTCCCTGCTCCTGCTGATTAACTGTGGTGTTTCCCTGGACATCTCAGTGTCTGAGCAGGCTCCTTGCTCTTGAAGAGGACAGACTGTCACACGAGAGATTGTTTTACCACTCACTGAAATTTAACCTGTATGAATAATGGACTCCCATGAGAAACCATGAAAATCAGGCTCCGCGGTGGGATAATGCCAAAACCAGGTTTGAGTTTCAAAGTTACCAATGAATCAAGAAGGGTGAGAAATTATGTCTGAGGAACCATTTCCTTCAAGCCTTGTTCTTGCAGAGCGAGGTTTCTTGCAGTATATCTGTAAATTTTACTTCCTTCGTGAAATTGGCCAAGAATTTTCACAGAAGCATTTGTCATGCATTTAGAGGTTTGGAGTTTTTGGGGTTCTTTTCACTGCAACTTTTAGTGTGAAGTAAAAAACAGGGAGAATCATTTTTCCTGAAAACCTTCCACATCATTGCATTTATTAAGATTTTGGTGTACAATTTTAACTAAAGTCAAACAATATTTTTCTGAAACAGCTGTGGTCATGGATTCGGTTCCAAACTAACAGAAAGGAAAGTGCTTTAACACATTTTGTGAGGCTCTAGCTTTGCACACTCTTAAGAAACTCACACTGGCTCAAATTAAGCACTGGTGTGTTACCTAGGCCTTAAATAATACATGTGTTTCTTTTCCAAAGATGTTTTGAGTTGATCTTATGGTTCAGGATTATTGCTAAAGTAATAGTAGTTATTTTGGACAACAGCTGCTGCTAAGAAGTCTTTGTATGGGGGCAGTGTATGTTGAGGTTTGGTGCTTTCTCTCTTTTCAATTTTACCTTCTTATCCAGCTTCTTTAGTGGTAAGGCCTTGTCCACTCAGAATCCCAAAAAAGCACATTCTTGTCTAGACTTCTTTTCTCTGTTGAGCAGCAAGAAACAGCTGGTAGGGAATTCTAACCCAGAGTGAAAGTGGCTTAGATTCCCTCCCCCCTCCCTTATTCTTCCCAAGAAGAATTACTTTGCTTTGAAAGCCCACTGATTATTCTGGAATAAAGTAATATTCCAGATAGAATGTTCCCAGGGGATGGGGTGTGCTGAAATTGCTACTGAAGGATGCTGCTACAGTTAGCCCAGTTCATTTTCCTATTCACCTTTACTTTGAAAACAAATCCTTTCCACTTCCACTTCTGTTTTAAAGAATCAAATGATTATGAGCAGGTGAAAAGAGAGAAAATGCAAGTATTTCATTTTAACAAGAAACCTGCATTCTTTTGAGTTACGTCTCATGAAAATGGGAATGAGGAGTTTGCCTCAGTCATCAGCTTGAAAGCTGTTTTTCTTCTTTCAAGAAGTATCAGCTCCTTATGATAGAATAACTCAAGAGGGAGGAAATCAGTGGAACTGCTGGGGAAGATTTTGAAGGGAGGGGCAGAGCAGGGCCCAGGCTCTGCTCCAGGGGCCCAGCAGTGGCACCAGAGCCACGGGCAGGGGTTGATCCCAGGAATTCCCCCTGCACAGGAGGCACAACTTCTGCCCTGGGCAGTGCCCAGCCCTGAACAGAGACCAGAGAGGCTGGGGGTTCTCCTCCCTGGGGATATTCCAGAGCCATCTGCACACAATCCTGTGCCCTGTGCCCTGGGATGACCCCGCCTGAGGAGGGAGGTGGCACCAGTGACCCACTGTGGTCCCTTCCAGCCTGACCCATCCTGGGATTCTGTGAGTAAGAATTTCTTATTCAGCCCATGATAGGTGTGACAGCAGAAATAAATGGGCTTAGATGACTGTGAGTAGAAAATGCCAGTTATCGGTATAATTAACCTCTGATTATTTTGAAACACAGGAGGTTTTACATGAAGAAGCCATGGGACAAGGCATTAAAAGCTCTGTGGGTCAAAGTCACTTTCAGATTCTGGGTGTCACTTTTAAATGTTGCCTGCTGCATTATTGAAGGATTGCCCTTCCCGGTTTTTTTGTGCCATGACAGCCCTGAGAGGTTTGGAGATGCCAGCACCCCAAGGTGGCTGGCTGGCCACCTTCTTGGCTGGCACAGAGGTCAGGCAAGGGGACTTCTCCTGCAGGCAGGCATGCAAACTATGCACACACAAGGAAAGATCAGCCAGAGGTCTTTAAAGCTTCTGCGACCTGGACTACGCGAGCACTGAGGAGGAATTGCCAGGCACACCTGGGAAGCAGAACAGCAACCCGTAATTGGATGAGTCTGAAAGGTCCCGAGCATTGGCTCTAACTCAGGTAAGAAGCAGGAAGATGCTAAAAAGTCTCTCAGCTCCCAGAGTCAGAAGAGAGCTTGATTGCATGCATTTTGGGGTGGGTTTTGAGCACGCTGCTCTGATTCCACTGATCTCCATACATTTGCTTCTTCCTGTTCTCCCCAGCCCCCCCATAAATTGGATTAAAGGCTTGTATGATTGATACATGCAATAGGTTGAATTCATCAGGCAGAAGATTGGGGTCAGAAGGAATTTCCATTAAAAGCAAACTGGAAATGATCTGAGGAAGCCTGGAGGAGGAGCTGAGGGGGAAGCAAGAGGGGGCTGAGCAAGGAAATATTTCTCTGGAGCATTTGGAATGGATCACTCTCGTATTCAAATTAAAAGCAAAGCAATCTGACATTGCAATTTGGGTGACTTTATTCCAGTATGGTTTCTGAGGAAGTCCAGAATTCTTTCTTAAGAAAGATGGAGATGCCATAATTTCAGGTCTGATTTTGCTGAGGGAAAGAAAATGTCAGGATCTGGAAATGTGCATGGGGAAATTAAGACAGAAGGCACCTCTGTTTTATCTATTTCCGTGGGAAGTAGAAAGCCCTAACCACTCCTTTTAATGGAAGGTAAAAGGAGAAGTAATTTGGTTTTAATTTTAGATCATTGCTTGTGTTGTTTTGGGGTTTTTTGTTTCACACCAAATATCCCTCTAGCCAGGTAAGCCTTTAATAAAGACCCAGCCTTTAGTTGCTTTAATTATGTCCCATTTGTTTGAAAGAGTGATGTACTGACGTAACAGTATGAAGCACTTACTTGATTCATTCCAAATCATAATCACAAAAGATTGATAATAGTTTTGGGTTTTCTTTTTCTCTTTGATTTTCCACAGTCACTGGGGAATTTCCACCAGGATGCATCCTGGACACACCAGGGACCAGTTTGGCTGGAATTTCTGTTGTATTTTGCACAGCACATGGTAAGTGCTTCATATAAATGACCTTTTGCAACTGTAGCATGTGGAGGCAGGGGTTAGAAACAAGCTAATACTTGTTTGATATTATTGCTTGTGTTATCACCATCTGGTTCGAAGCGAAAAAAGTACCTAAAATTATTCTGTTACCACCTGGCATTTTCTGGCAGAGCAAAATGTTGGATTTGGCCAATAGAACTGCAGAGTGAGAGTTTAAACACATCTTGAGGTTCAACTAATGCTGCACCATCTGAAAAGTCTTTCATACTGTGTATGCACCTCAAGTGGAAAACCTGGGAGGGGGGGAGGGAAGAAAAAAATCAAAAGCAAAAAATAGATCTGGAACTCTAAAAATCTTACTGGTTTAATTTATCTGCAGAAGGAATTTAAGTAAACAGAAACATAGTAAAAGTAGGAATTGAAAAAGATACAGCACACTAAAACCAAACAGTATCAAACATTGGCTGTTTTATCTCAGAAATGCAGTAAATTGGGGGCTGATGAAACTGCAGAACTCCATTTACCGATGAGATTAAGCAGTCAGGGCAAATTTATTACTTTTGGATTAAAAGCAATCACGCAGCATTTGTACTCAACAGAAGAAAAAGCCAATGTGATGCTCATGATCAGGGAGAAGCTGAATTAATTGCTACATGTGTTTATGCACCCTCAGTGTCACCTGTCACTCCTGACACACAGCTATCAGGTCACAGGTGGGTTTTTTTTTCCCACATTATTTCTACCCACACATGCGCACACTTCTGTTTTCTAAATGTTTTGAAATGAAAAAGTCCCTTCTGGCCGAGTGAGCATTGAGGAGGGAAAGGGCAGTGCTTCATTTTGAAGTCTGCTAGGAAGCCAGTCTGGGGACATGGCTGCAGCACATTCTGCTGTGCACTCGGAGACCTCGGCTGTGGAACGAATCCACCGCATTCCTCAGCCCCCTCCTCAGCACGGGGGGAAGGGTGGGGCTTTGCTTGCAGCATCCCTGGCAAAAAAAAAAAAAAAACCCTCGTGGAGCAGCTTCCTTTTGGAAGCTCTGGGGAGAAGGCCCCAGCAGTGTCAGCCTGCAGAGAAGAGCAGCAGTGCTCACCAAAATGCAGAAATTCAGGAATCAGGGTTGGAAAAGGGATTGATGATCAGTGGCACAGGAAGGAGTCCTGCCGCGCATCTTACAGCCACTGTAGTGTCATGGTGGAGGGATGTTTTCAAGGGGATTCCCAGTCCCACACTTGTGCTGTAGATTAATACATCTGATCTTTTTTTATGGTCCTTGCCTGGCCTCTGTTAGTGCCAAGATATGCTGTGTAATAAATAGAAATCAGTGTTGAATTTGAAGAAGGAAATTGTTCTGCTTATTTAGCTCAAAAGTGAATGAACTGAAGTTTATGTTAATATTGTACCATGGTTAACATTTCTCCAGTGAGGGGCCAGCAGACATAAACAAATGAGTTCTGCCCAAAATCAAGTTCAGCAGGTAACTATTAGAGAGTTCAGATTTTCCTAAAGAGTTGCAACTTCTGTCATGGAAATTGAGAGCATAAATGCATAACTTCTGTGGCGTTTGTGAATCTGATTTAAATCTGTGTGATTTATTAAGAGCTGGAAATTGAAACTTTTCTGCTGAGTGGCTTATTTTGATTGGTGGCGTGAAATTCCTTCCCTTGGTTTAGAAACTATTTGAAAAATGTAAGGTAGAAAAAGAATAACTCGAGCATGGCAAGAAGCAGCCCACTGACCTGTGATTCTGTAGTGATAAAATTGGGATACACATCAGAAGCACCAAATGAATTACCTTTTAAAATGGGTTTAATGTCATGTCATGTTACTGTCTAGAGCTGTGTGACCAGATCACTGAGGGGAAATCCTTGTATGAAATGGTTTCACTGAGGTGAATTACAGATAACTTGGAGAAAACTCTCTGGTTTTCTCGAGAAAACTCTCATGTGGAGTAAATAGCAACTTTTTAGTTCAACTTCTTTAATAAACTATGTAAAAATAGTACTGCTGGGAGAGAATTTGCAGTACTCTAAAGAGGGATTTAAAGAAAAATTGAACTCCAGTACTTGGGTATGAACCAGCTCCTGTAACCCAAGTGACAAGATTTGCTTATGGACTGAATTAATTGCTGTGAGTCTTCAGTGGGCCAGGTGGCCAGGAAGGCCAGTGGAATCCTGGCTGGGATCAGGAATGGTGTGGCAGCAGGAGCAGGGCACTGATTGTCCCCTGTGCTGGGCACAAATCCTGTGTCCAGCTCTGGGCCCTCACTCCAGGAGAGACCTGGTGGGGCTGGAGCGTGTCCAGGGCAGGGAACGGAGCTGGGAAGGGGCTGGAGCCCCAGGAGAGGCTGAGGGAGCTGGGAAGGGGCTCAGCCTGGAGAAAAGGAGGCTCCGGGGGTCCCTGTGGCTCTGCACAACTCCTGACAGGAGGGGACAGCCTGAGGGGTCAGGCTCTGCTCCCAGGGAACGGGGACAGGAGGAGAGGGAACGGCCTCAGACTGGCCAGGGGAAGTTTAGAGTGGAGAATAGGATGAAATTCCTCACTGGAAGGAGCTGTCCAGGGGAGTCGTGGTATCACCATCCCTGGAAGCATTCTTAAATCGGGACGTGGGTTAGTGGTGGCTTTGGCAGCGTTGAGTTCATGGTTGGCCTCAGCGACCTTAGGGGCGTTTTCCAAACTTTATGATTCTTCTGGAGGTTCTGGAGCCCAGTTTATTTTTATGTGCTGTAAGAACCAAGCACAGTGTGGGAGATGTGCTGCTCTAAGGGCACTGGCAAGGCTCAGACACCTCAGTTTGCTTGGATAGAGAAGCCCAGCCCCGGATCCACGGATCCAGCAAACTCCAGGGGCAGGAGGGGAGTGGGTGGAAAGAACTGAAATCCCCAGGCTTCAGAGGAAAGCTGAGGAGAAATGGAGTCAGTCTTTAACATTCAGCCACGTTATGATCTGAGCTGGTGAAATCCTCTACTGCTCACAGCAGTGGAGTTGGGGATCTGCAGAACAGATTTCAGGAATGGGGCCTGAGTTCTCCACCCAGCACCGTGGGGGAAACCGGGAGCAGCGTTGGGAAGTGAACCCAGATTTCCTGAACTGCCCCTCAGCCAGGTGACTGCCCCTCCTCCTCCAGAGAGAAAACATTACCTGAAAATAAATACTACCCTTAAATAAATTCAGGATTGATGATATTTAGTATTGTATCAGGAATACATTGAAAATTTACTGAATCACAGTTTACTTTGATTGTAACGGACACTTTTACAGTATTTTCTACCAACACAATACGTCTTTAACCCTACAGTGATAGGCTTTCTGGCCATAATGGGGTCAGAATTAATAAGGGGCAGCATGGCCCAAAATTCTCCCATTAGCAGCAACTCTCAAACTTCTTGAAGAGTTACGTTCAAGCAAGCTAAAAAATACACTGAGCAAACAAGGGAAACATTTTGAAAGATAAAATATTTCAAATACTAGCAGATGAAGCGCTTATTGTGAAAAGAGAAAAAGCCTTAGGAGTAAAATTTTTTAAAAAAAAGCAGTTTGTTATACCATAATTATATTATTGCCTCAGAACAATCAATCTATTTTCTTTCTGAGAATATTTCCAAGCAGTTGTTTTTGAGCAATTTTTCTTCGTATGAATAATCAGTCTTTTGAAGCATGACTCCAGTGTAAGGTCAAAGTTGTTTTTTATATTCTCCAAGCAGCTGAATTGCTTTCTGCTTATGTAATACAGATGTCAAGCTGTTTGAAATACTTGTGCACTTTGGTGACTTGTAAGAAAAAGAAGTAAGAACTTTCTACAGTACTTGATTTTGTCAATTTGAAATTTCGTTTCTCATTTTAAATGGATTTTTAAACCTCATGTTTGTGGAAATTCTTCCCACCTTACAAACAAAATACAGTAATGGCTCAGTTTTCAGCAGTGACTTTTTATCAAGATGTAACTCTGCTCAAAGTGGGGTGACAACATTCCTCAATTTTTAGTGAGCAAATTTCAGGCAAATTGGAGTCTTATCTGAAATACCTTTGGATCTGACAGGCAATTGAAAGTTTGTTTTTCATCTTGTGAAACCACCTACATGTAATTCTGCTCTGCCAGGAATGAACTTCTGGTCCTACTGAGGCTGTGTTTGTTATGTAAGTTTTCTCTTTTAAAAGACATAATAATCATGACAAGATTGGGGGTAACAGGGACATGTGTTTGTCATGTTTGAGCTGGGCTGGGTGGGAGAGGTGGGCCAGATATAGAGGCCATATCCATGGATTTTGTGCGGAATCTTTGGATTTTGCCTGTAATAAATCAAATTTACAGCACAGCTTCTGAGGAGGGGCTTGTACAGCCCTGGTGTGCTGGGACAATGCAATTTCTCCACGCAATTCTCTTATCAAACATAATTGTTGCTATTGTGAGGGCTCCAGAGCCAGCCCCTGGCAAACTGCCACTTAATATTGGTCAGGCTGCTCCCAGTCACACAGGACTGGACTGGACTGTTCACTGAATCCCATGGCATTACTGGCTCAGCTTCCCACCAGCTCCAGGATCTTTGCACAGAGTTCTGCTGGGCTGTGTGAATAACTCTAAACGCTGCAGTGAGACAATAAATATTCCCCAAGTAATGAAATTCTAGAAAAACAAAACAAAGAAGTCATCCAGAATCTCAGATAGCCCTGGACAGAGCTGGGAAAAGCAGTTTGCTGGTAGAGCCACTGTCAGAGCTTTCAGGTAGACAAAAAAATCCCCAAAGCATCTCATTTCTCATGACTAAAATGCACTGTGCGTTTTGTGAACTTTACTTCCACATTCGGTGAAGCTTCACCTGTTTTGGTGGTAATAATTTGATTTAAATAACATAGTTGTGAAATAGACCTCCTCAGGAGGAATTAAGGAACAGCTCCTGCAAAAGGTTGTTGAATTTACTTTCAACAATCACAGAAAACTAAGTTGTTTTGGTGGTCTGTTTTATTCATCTTTGCTTTATCTTCCTCTTACCACGACTTTGATAGTAAATTAAGGAATTTGAATTTTTCAGTGCTGTAAGCTGTTGATATATAGCAGAAAATGCATCTTCAGTGGTACACAAATTAACCCCTTTAATAAGAAGAGGTTGATTTCATCACAAATAAACTTATTTTGCAAGGTGTGTACTCACAAGAGGCACCTACATTTGGTAGCTGAATAGGAATTAGGTCAGAGCATCTGAACCATGTTTATCCACTTTGGACAAATGCAAACCATTTTCATTTTCTTTAAAGGGCATTTCTTTGTTAAGCAGATTTATTGATAAATTGCTCACTGGGATTTTGTTCCCTTAATATTTTCATCTATGGAGGGACACAACAGGAGAACAGCCTAAATTAAATTGGGCAATCAGGAAAAAAATTATTAAAACTAAGGTGATACGAGTGAAAAGGAATTTATGCTCAAAAGGTGACAGAAGCAACAGTTCAGGTGTTGATTTGATAATTTTTGGGTTTAAGAAAGCCATTTAGCTCTACAGAGGGATAAGGCAGACTGTGATGTTGCCAAGAACAGGAATAGAGAGAACATAAAAATTTAGGAGGGTAACATGAAGGATGATATTTGAGTCAAACATCTCATTAAAAGAAGAAAACTGGGAGGGGAATGGAAACACAGAGAGGAGCATGTTTTTCTCTTCAAAGAAAACAAAAAGTTAATACAATATAAAAAGGATTAAAAAAATATATACTGGAGAAAGGCCAAAACTTTAAAGGCAAGTTACGTTCCCATATTTATGAGACTGTATCATGAATACAATTTGAGCAGGGATATTTCCCACTAAAACCCAAAACTTTAAATGATAGCTCTTCAGAATGTTTTCCAGTGCTTTATGTTTCCTGTAATGGAAAATGTTATCCTTCATTAAAAGCCAGCTAGACTGTCAGTATTTTCCATCATCCTCTATTTTCTCCCAGGCCTATATTATAATTTAACAGCGTTCTTGATCTTCATTTTCCCATCAGAAGAACTATACCAATTTTCCCTTCTATGTTTTCATCAGTATGGAAAAGGCTCCTTTTGTCTGTGTGGAGTTCAGACCCAGAAGAGTTGCCAAAAACTCACAGAAGTACAAAAAAGAGAGGTGAAGAAGAGACATGACTGCTCTGTGCTCATCTCCCTCCTCGAATCAAACTTCCAACAGAAATGTGCACCCTTCTGAAGTCTTGCCCCAAATATCTCTGGCTGTGGATTCTGTTACTGCTCCCTAATCCTGTTAAAGCATCATCCCATAAACCCCAGTTCATAGAAATTCCCCCACTGCCTTAAGTGCAGAGAGACCCTTGCTTTTAGAAAGATCCAGAGCTGCCTTTTGAGGGCCTTCTGTGGAAAATCCGACTTGCTCAGGTTTAGGCACCTGTTGTAGAGCTGACCTGAACCAACTGGTGGAAGATTCAAACAGAAACAGGGAAGAAAAAAAAAAATTACATTTCTTCGTCTATTTCCTGGTTGACCTGGGGAATTCTTTGTGGATCTTGAGAGTTTATATGGATTCAGAAAGCAGCTGGATAAAATCCTGGAATAAAGAGCTCACTGAAGGTCTTTAAGCACATTCATGGAGTGTTAGAATATTTCTCAGCTACAGATTGCTGGAGGCTGAAAGTGGGTCCTGGGGGGAAGGGACTCTCCACACCCATTATCATGGTCCTTCCTACATTAGTAAGAATAACAGAAAGAATTTTCCAGGAAGATTTGCTGTGATCTAGGAAAACAATTGTTTTGTCAGAGAACTTCACCCAATGGTGACAGTTTATGGAGGGGAAAATGTCTGCATCCAGTCATCTGACCCTTTCCCATCTCTCCTGAATTTTAGAGTTGGCTGGGTTCACAACGTTCCATTTTCTAACGCCGTCCGTGTAAAGCAGAAAACAACATTTTTGATCATTTCTAGAGACAATCAGCAGAGAATCCTGTGGGATTCCTTGTTTCTGGGTTGGTGTCTAAATGAGCCTTTTAGGGACACCGGCCCCTAGCAGAAGTGTGCCATCTGCTACTCTCTGACCGGCTCTCCTTTTCACCCTCTGCTCTGCTCACTTGTTCTTCCTGCTGTCACACGTGCACGAACAAGCTGTCTCAGAGGGTGCAAGGGTGCACTAAAGGGCACAAAACCATAAGGGACACAATCAGAGAGAAATGTAACACCAGCTCAGAGCAGAAGGGAAAAGGAGATCCTCACGTGCCAGTTTTCTTTTCTGCCTTTCATTCATTCAGTGCTTGGAGCAGGAATAGAATTCATCTCTGCTGGTTGGAGATCTCCTTCCCTTCGTTCCTGGATTAGCTCGACTGGTTTATATTTTATTCACACAGTTATCTCCAAGGCTTAGCTAGATTAGTCACCTGTGTTTGAGTCACTGACATTTGTCCAGCTTTTGTTATACATAGCAAGGTGAAAAAAGAAAATTAATATTAGAGAGCGTCTCCCAGGAACTGGAAAGAGGCTGCCGAGTGTATTAAGTTACAAGAACCCTTCTAAGGAGTTTTAGGATTTCTGTAAGTTGACATACACAAAGTGTGCCAGTCCTTTTGTCTTCCAGAGAGTTAAAGTGATTAAGCTTTTTATCTGGCATGCCTTTTCACTAGAGAATCTGCATGAAATCCCCCTAAATTCTCTTCATGTCTTTCCAAAAAATAATATGAGCTTTTTTAACGCAGCCTTTTTTACTGCCTGGAATGTGTTTTCATTTTCTAAGTGCTTTTCAAGGTTGAAACGAAGAAAGTTTTGGTTGCAAATGCAAATCTCCAGGAATGAACTCGAGTGAGTAGACTGAAGGCCCACGTCTGGCATGTCCTTTTGAAACCTGAGGCCTTCCTAACCCATTTCATCCTCGATGCTGCTTTTGAAGCCTACAACGTGAACTTCTTCCCTTTGGCAAAGTCAAACTGATAAATGATGTCACTGAAATGAAACCCTAGCACGTGTGAGCATGGAATTTCTATTACTGCCCTCTTTAGCTCAAAGGGGTTTCTTTTTCTCGCAGAGCCAGGAACGGATCCACGCGCTGTACGAGGGAAAGTCGAAACTGTGCGCTCTGGATTTTCTCCTGGGAGTGGATTTGTGCATGAAATCTTGTGATTTCAAAGGCCAAATGGAGAATTTGGTTAGAAACTGGATAAGCTGGCTTTCAGCAAATGCAAATCTCTCCTTGCTTGAAGCAATGCACCTGAAGGGCCCGGTCAGATATCCATTGTTGGCAGAGGTTTTCAGATGGAGGTGATGGGCAGGTGGAGCATCCCAGAATGGTTTGGGTTGGAAAGGACCTTCAAGATGATCCAGTCCCACCCCGTGCCATGGGCAGGGACACCCCCCACTATCCCAAACTCCAAGCTCCGTTTAGCCTGGCTTTGTACCCTTCCAGGGATCCAGGGGCAGCCACAGCTCCTTTGGGCGCCCTGTTTTGTTGGGAACAATTTCTTCCCAAAATCCCATCTAAACTTGTCTTCTGTCAGTTTGAAACCATCCCACTCCCTGTCCTGTCACTCCCTGCTCCTGCAAATAATATCTGAGGAAGCAGGAGGCCTCAGCCTCCTGCAGCTCTGCGAATTGCTGGATTCAGGCTGGGATCTTGACCTTTGCCTTCCTTCACCATCAGTTCCCATCCAGCCCTCCAGGGCAGTAACAGAAACAGCCTTTTGGTTGAAGTGCCTGGGCATCAAACTTTCTTGTGGTACTTGGAAACCTTGTAATAAAGGACTGAACTGAAATTCCAAAATCTGTTGGAGGAACAAGGAAGGAAAACTCCCAGCTTGCTACTAAATACGAAGCAAAGTTGAGCACCACAACTGCTGGGGAGAGAGAAAAGCTTCAATCAAGAACAGAGCCCTGAGGTCAAACCGAAGAGAATATTCAGCCACCCTCCTAGCAGAGCATTGTCTGAACGTGTCCAGTGCTTTACAACACTTAACACATTCTATGTTCCAAAAGAATACCCTAAAGCTGAAGTTTATGCATTCAAATGTTTACTGCACGTTTCATCTTTCAGAGTTTTGAAGATCACCAACGCTAACTGTACTTCAGTAATGAATTTAGACAGAGCTAATCAGGCCATTCTGCAGTAAGCTTGGCCTTTAAAATCCTGAAGTGTGCCAGTCTAATTTTGGCAGTCAATTTTCCTCTTTAGTGCGTTTTTACAGTTTCTATTCAAACCAGCTCTCCAGATATACAAGTTCCCCAAATGCTGCTTCCAGTGTAAATTATCAGCCTTTCCGCATTTAGGCACTGGAGATCAAGCTTTGCAAAACAGGCCTACGTAAAAGAAGGAGAAATACAACGCTGGGAGTTGCAGAAAATAAACATTTATAACTTTATGTCTTAGCAGCATGTTGGGGTTAAGCAAGAAAATATTTTTGGAAACATTCTTTGCTTGGAAATGGAAAGAAATTGTCATTTCAGTCATACCTCGGGGGAGAAAGAAGAAAGTTTATTTCAAATATTCCTTTGGAAATTAGAAAATGCTATTTTCAAGCTGTTCCCTACCATTCTGTAATGTCCACAGGAGACAATTTATATGCTGCACTCTAAAACTGTTCTCCCTTTTTTTGGTGATCTGAAATAATTCCTGCAGCATAGAGATCCTGGAGTTCTCCATGGGTGCATCTTGGGAGAAAGGGTCATTTTCTTATAGGAATTGGTGGCATCCAAGGTACAGGTGGGTGCCAAAGGAAGTCAGATTGCCCTTGGAGACCCTTTGGGCCCAAAAGAATGTTTTCTCATATCCTTGTTTGTTTTTTTGGAGCGTACAAGTTTTATTATTTAGAGGAAAGATCATCGTTATTCTGTTAGTTCAAATACAGATTTTTTTTTCTTCCACCCATTCTAGGTGTCAGGAATAACATACAGATGACTGTGATCATATAAAATTCAGGAAGATAAAAAAAATCATCCTTGCAGGTTTCTAGTGTCAGTGGCTCTTATAATTTCTGTGATTGCTGAGTCAGAGAGCTTTTTTTTATTTTTGTAAAAAAAAAAGCTTTTTTTTCTTTGCTGTCTTCCAAGAAAACATGATCCAAAACAAATATTCTCAGATTCCTTTAAAGTACTGATCTCTGCCATATCTGAGCAGCTCAAAGCAGAAAAGCAAACAGGTTTCAGTGATAAAATGACTGTAAATTATCAGTACTGGATGAGATATCTCCGTGTCCAAGAACAATTCTGACAAAATCCACAAGAAGTTTTTGCATGGTTGGGTAATAAGTTGTTACTCTGTATTGGACAGGGTTTGTTCAGGACTGCAAGTCCTCGAGGTTGGCTGATACTTCTTTGTGTTCTGAGGGGAAAGTTCTTACGTTAATCAAATGGGCTGGAAGGGAAAATCAGTTCCTTTTTTCTGTGTAATCGTCACAATCAATCACCAAAACGGTTCACCCACATTTTTTATTGCTTCTTTATCAGTTTCATGACAGAGTGAGATCTCTGCCATAAAGGCTCCCTGTGCTGCATGAATTTACCATGGCATTTCTCTGGCTTGTGTCGGGCAGATTTTAATGGGAAGAAACAGTTCTGCCTAAGATCCTCATCTTAATCTACGTCCAGCATTACAGAAGCTTGAACTATAAATGCTGGAACCAAAAGATAATGTTTGAAAATGGTGTTTCAACACTGCAGAATAAGGCACAGCCAGGAAGCCACTGCACTTACTCCCAAGTGCTGCTTGGCAAACGTGAAATCCAAGTCCAGCTGGATTTCACACTGGACAGTGCACAGAGCCAGGCATGTTTAAACATCCCTGCTGGAATCAGAGCAAGAAGAAAGAAAAGCAGCAGTCAAATACACTGATCCAGTAATTTCCATGCTTGCTTTGGCCATTGCTGTGCTGTGGTAGGTTTCTTCTTTGCTTCAGAGCCGAGACAATCTCTTGCCATCTGTACAAGCACAGAGCCTGTTCAAAACAGGCAAACAGAACGGGGTCAAGAAATCTGAGGGCTATTGCAGGGTTCAGGCCCGAGTCAAAATGAAATTGGGCTGCAGTGTTACCCCATTAGGGCATTTTCAAATTGTAGCACAACTTCCACCTAGTTATTATTGCCCTGATCAGAGTTTTATGGTCTAGAAATAGCTGTATACATACCCAATGAAATATAATATTCGAAAAGAGACAATGCACTTGAACATGAATATCTTCAGCGTCTTAGTATTGCTCAAATATGTATTTCGTTAAAAAATTAAAAGAGAAAGTTGAAGAGCAGAATCCACTCAATTCTCAATTTTCAGGGTAGCAAGGCTGTGGGGGTCTGAGGAAGAGGACATTAATTAGCCTGCTCAGAAAGATAGATCAGGAAGGTTTTGTATTTAGTGGGTTTGAAGGCTGTTACAGCTTTTGTGTCTGCACAGTTTCTACAAGGACAGAGTTAACCCCTGTTTTTACCGTGCAGGAATCATCTTGTCAGCTGCGTATCTTGAGTTTTAGCTCCATGCATTTTATGCCCGTGCAGAGCATGGGTCATCTCTTTCACGATTTGGATCTCTTTGGTAGGGAAAGCAGGAGCAGTGTCTGAGGTTGTTTGCAATACTCTGGTTGATCAACTGTTCCTCATTTCCCAAAATTGTTCCTTTTTCTAGCCCCTTTTCCCTTTGTTCTGTAATTAGGCCCACATGTCCCTATTTTTAACTCCCCTAGTCCTCAGGCCCAAAACATGTTTCTTATTGCAGATGCTACCCTTCTTTGAACTTTTGCCTCCCTGACTCAGCTGCTGAGTGTCTGAGCATTGAACTGCCCTGGTGCCACCTCGTTCTGTGAGCCAAAATCAGAGATTTTGTGCTTTAACCACCTCAGCACCCCACCACAGCCAGCACGAGAGGACAGTGGGCGTGGGAGGGAGATGGGAGTGCAGTGATGGGGGTCCCTTCCCATGGAAATGAAGGCCCAAGTGTCCTTCATTTCCATGTCACTGTGTTACCACAGGACTGACGTGACACGGAGTCTTCTCAGGAAAAGCAAATTCCGCTGGTTTATGTCCTTTGGCTCTTCGTGCAGTGTGTAAGGGGTTTTGCTCTGTGTGCTTGTAGGCATGAAAAAGCGATTTTGAAAATAAATGGAGCAACTTAGGAAAAAAAAGAAGCCCCACCTGTCAGGAACGAGGTGAGGATAACTGAGAGGAGGTAACGGGCAAAGTGAATGAATAAAGCGAAAGGGACATAAAAGGAGAAAGCGGGAAGAAGTACAGCAAGGGAAGAGAGGAAAATACATGGCAGCAGCACTATATAGTGAGCATGGATCAAGCAAGGGGATATTGGGAAGGGAAAAAGGAAAAACGAGGCACAGAGGGGAAAAATCAGGGGGAAATGGATTCAGAGGAAGCAAAGGCAATCACCACAGAACATTTCTTTGGAGTCCATAAAGCGCCTGAGAGATTTCCAGGCTGCTCCCGAGGCTGTTCCAACAGCACCTCCAGCAGGTGTGGCCCCAGGCAGGGAAAACGCCTCACCCTGCTGGGACATCGGGATCCATCGCAGCTCATTTAGGAACCAGCATGCTCAGGGATGGTATGGGAAGGACCAAACTGCACGACCAGGAGTAGGAAACCTGGAGACAAAAGGGAAAGCAGAGAAGGAAAGGCCCAGCAGAGGTAATTCAGCCTCAGCATTGCTCCCCAGCTGCGGGGAGGAGTGAAGTTATGTTTTTGTCTGAGAGGTCACTGGCTGGGGATGCTGTCACTCCTTGGAGGAGGCTGTGCCTGTGGCGAGTGTGGGCTCGGGCCAGACCATCCCGTCCCGTTCCATTCCTGCTGCTCATCCAGCTGCTGGGATCTTCCTCGTAAACAGGCTGATTATTTGCTTTGGGTTTTTTTCTTCCCTTCTCACTTGCTTCCAGTTGCCCATTTCTTTCAACATAACATGAAGGATATCAGACACCTTTCAGATTTGCATTTTTTCCCAGTTAGCAGGGTGTTTTTCCTACTTATTTTTCATAGAAGGAATAAGTAAGAAAATTTTCCAATTGCTTTTTCCTATTTCTTTTCATTAGTCACTATGTCATTGCCTGTCTATAGCTGTCCATTACAGCCTTATGACTTGTCTCCAGCAGGGTATAAATAGTCTCTGTTTACCTGGTTCCTGCTTCTGCTCCTACTTCAAACATTCCCAGTAGCCTGAGGGAGATCACCTTTCATTGTGGGCATCACACCTGTGTTACAAAGATTAATAATGAAAGGCCACATGCGAAAAGTCACTTTTGGGATCAAAAACGAGCGTTCGCTCAAGCTGCGACGCGGTTTTTTTGCGGGTGTTTAAAAGGATAAAACCTTGTTTAATGTGGCCTCATTTCCATCTTTTCTGATGTCAGGTTAAGATCACGGTGAGCAGATGGACCAAGAGGACAAGACCTTTGCGTTGTGGCTCTTTGAATCATGATGCAGCATTGCCATCTCACGAAACCAAAAACAGCTGAAGGGGCTGATTTAAATTAGAGGTAGCAAAGAATTTGAGAAAAGGAAGAAAGGTTTTCAAAGAGATCGGTAGTGGTATAAATTACAGTGTGTTTCAGTGATGGTTTTCTCCCTTCCAAAATCTTCCTGACTGGATTCTGGAAGGGTAGAATACTAGTAAAAAAAAAAAAAAAAAAATACACATTCTTTTTTTAAGGCACGTTTTTCTCTGCGCTATGGACAGAAAGATTCTTACATTCACACTCATGAAGTCCCTGGTAAGTAAGAAAAATCATATGTAAAGGAATGTCCCATTTCTCTGTCTATACATCCAAGCTAAAAAGTGAGTGTAAGGCTAAATCTGTGAAATTCCATGAAAAAAATGAAAGAACTAAGTAGTGCAGTGTTTTACTCAGATTATACAGATATTATTCCTCCTCAAAAGAAAAAAATAATTGCTTAAAAGTTTAAAACATGTCTTTTGTTCTAATATTTAGCCATAGTTCTCACTTCATATTTCCTGACAATAATCTTACTCTGATATGGTGAAGAAATGGGCCTGTATATGAAATGCTAAATGCAACCTGCATTCCCTGATGGTGAAAGAATGAACAAATAGAGTACAAGATTTTCACTGGAGAAAAACTAGCAGGGTACAAATGGGATTTTAAAGTTCTTCACTTCCTTTTTAAAGGGGTATTAGACTTCTTCATTCTGAGAGAGACCAAGCACTGGCACACGTGCCATGGGAGGCTGTGAAGTCTCTCCATCCTCAGAGATTTTTAAAATTCAACTGGACTAGACCCTGTCAAGCCTGTAGTTTGCCTGGAGTTTGGAATACAGAGCCTGCAGAAGCCACTTCCAACCTATTTTTTTTTAATTCTGGAGTAGCTCACTAAACTCAGTTCTGGAGCATCCAGAGTAGCTACAGGTTAAATCCTAAATAGACCACTGGCTGAGCTTTCCTTACACTCCAACAGTGCCCTGTAATGGTGGGAGAGCAAGATAGGTGAGTGTTTCCCTGCCAGGAGCTGGCATTGTATAAATAGCCTGAAAGGGAATGACTACTTTAGTTTCTCTACGTGAGCTGCTGCCATGTGCAGTTGCCCACTTTTCAGAACAGATGTGTTCTGTGGGCACAGTTGAACCTCCATCTCCTTCCACAGCTGTGTACGACGCACGCTGTCCCTGGAAAAAAAACCCTGGAAATGTCCTTAAAAACCCTGTCAGCCTGGAACACGGAGGGGCAGAGCCCTTCCCCACCCAGCTCAGGAGGGAGCTGCTTCCCTGTGACAGCTGTGCTCTGCAGGGGCCCTCCTGTCTCCATCCCAGCTGGCTGGGGCTGCCAGGCATTTGCCTCGCAGGTGGCCTGCGCGTGCCTGGCAGCGTTCTGGGCACGCTGTGCACATGCAACTGCCTGCACTCCTGGGTGTCAGGCAGCCTGGCCTGTGCCTGCCCCAGCAGCCACTTGGAACCCCCTGACACACGGCCAGACCCTTCTCCCTCTGTTCTCCACCCTCTGCTCTCTGCCTCGGTGCTCCGGGGAAGCTTTGGAGGAGCGAGCTCTGCGAACGCGGAGCACGAGGAGCCCGTGATCTTGGCTCCATCCAGCACTTCCTGCGAGGCACAACTGCACCAGTTGATGCCTGGAGAGGCTCCCTGGAACAGAGCTAGACAGAGTTAAAGGAATCAAGTAGAGATTTATTCAAAAGGCCTTCAAAGGATGCACCTCGGGCAGCACAAGAGCCCGCCCGTGGCTACACCCAAGATGGACCCTGAGTCACACTTTTTTAAGTTTTGGTCCATTTCCATATTGGGGTCAATTGTCCAGTTACAGCTCCAGGTTATGCAGTCCCATCCTCCCTGACTGCTCCCCTCAATCCCCTGCTGTTTGCACTTTCTGGGCCCGAAGCTGCAGCGCTGCCCTCGGCTCTGGGGCTGGGAAGGGATTGTTCTGTTTGACTGAGCTGGGAGGAGAACTTGCCAGCACTTCATATGAAGTTCAGAGTTACACACTGAGGCAGTGCAGAACCTGATAAATTATGAAAGCTAAAACTTAAGGCATCACAGAGACTGGGCAAAGCTTCCTTCTTGCACCACTGCTTAAAGCACTTTCTGGAGCAAATGTTTGTGCTTTTTATTCAAGGGTGATATGGCTCTACCACAAGCAGGCGGCTGTTTTCTGAAGAGCAATGTTTTCCCAGGGATGGCAGCTTATCTCCAGTAGACTGGTACAGGTAAAAAATCCATTTTAAATTAATTTTTCTCACTCCAGATGATCCTCCTCACATAGTCTCATGAGAATCTTTCGGTCTTTTCCTTCTATGTCCCTTTACCCTCTGCAGTTCTCCATCTCACTCTATGATTATTTAATGTAAAATATTGATGACTGAAGAGAGGTTCATTATCAACCCAAGGTCTGTGCTGTCCTCTGTCAGCATGTTCCCTGGCAGAGATCCCAGAGCCAATGTGAATTTCGTGCAATTACATCCAAAAGCTGCTAAATCTGAACACGTGGTGCCTTCTCAGCTTTTCTGTGGAGAGGAAGAGATAGAGAGAGGAGTTAAATTTCAAGTCCCAAAATTAGGGAATAAACAAAGCAGGAGTCCTCATCACTGTTCCATTTCTGGGGTCTTTCAGCAGTAGACATAATTCAGTGTCCTCTGAACTCATCAGTGGAAAATGGCCTGTCCTGCCATGCACACTCCTGCTTCTGTAATTCCATTTCTTTTGAGATCACTAACCACTATTAGGAATTTGGACTAAAACTATACCTAGCAGAAGAAGAAGAAAGAAAAATTACTTACCACGTCCTGACTGTTCCTTGGAAACTTTTGCACATGTAACCAGAGAGAATATGAAACGATCGTGGGGAGTTTTACAGATTTCAAAAGTGAAGAAAGCACTTGAGTCACCACCAAGAAAAGGAAAACAACCCGAGAGGAAAAGACCACCTAGAACTGATGAGGGGCCAGACACCTGCCTTTAATTGAGTGCCTAAAGAAAACAGTATCTGGCCACCCTTTAATGTGTAACGAGTTCTGACTTGCTTGGACACACGCTGTGTGAAGTGCCATGTGTGCTCTTGCTTGATGGTTAGAAGGAAATTCTTATGCTGGAGCATGGTGTGTGTCTTGCAGACCTGAAGCATGAAAATGTGAAAATTAATAAAATCCTGCCTAGCTGAACCAAAAGAAAAGTGAAAATGTGCAGTGCAGGATGCGCTGGACAGGTACAATAATCCTGTTGATTCAAGGGCAACAGCAAAAGCACCTTTGTCACAAAGCTGTTCATTCTGTCTTTCTCCCCCTTTCTGAGGTTATTGAGGGAGAACCTTGTGATTTTGTGATCTAATATGGACAAACAGATTCCTTGCTTATCCACTTGGAATTGAAGCAAACGTGGATGGTAGGAAAGACAAACCCTGAATTTCTTTTTTTTTTTAAACTGCTTCCCTTCACTGTTTCCTATCATCGTATTCCTGACAGTTCCTCCTGAGGAGTTTATCCTGGATGTATCATGGCCAAGGTTCTATCCCACTTTGTGTTCCTACCTCTTTATCACTGTTAGAAGTATTACTGCCCTTCCATCCTGCTGAATTAGAAAAAACCTGTGACTGCTTTCTCCATCACCCCACACATCCAACTCCGCTTTCAAAGCATTTCCAAGACCTTGTTCCACTGGCTAAACAGCTTTTCTCTCTCTTCCCTCATCTCTCTCCGTCACAGCTCCCCCTCCTCTTGAGTGCATGAGTGCACGAGCACTTTCTGCCAAAATCATCTCTCGAGCTGCTCGCTCGGCCTGGCAATCCTGGCTGCTCAGGCCCTTCACTGCCTTCCCCTTCACTCCCTGATCTGTTTAAGCTCTCCCTGAATGCCAGGAAGCTCTCTCAGCTGTTCCTTCCTGTCCTGCTCCCACGGATTCTCCCCTTGCCAGCCATGGAACTACCCTTTCAGCTGCCTCTTGCCCTGCCTCTCCTGCTGCCATTAAGTTCCTGTGCTCCTACATAAGGAATAAAGGTTTTGTACTGCTGTACAGAAGCCATGTTCTTGTCCTCCTCTAAAGGGACTAAATAGCAGCTTGATGGTACTACCAGTGTCTGGACTTTTAATCAAATAACTGCCTACTATTTGAAGAACACGCCAATTTTTTAGGTCTGTGCCATCACACAGTTCAAACAATGACCCTGCTAATTCACATCAACATCATTCCTTTGCTCGTGGACCTTCTCCTGTCCTCTTTTCTGCTTTTGCTTCACAGCACAATTGACATCTCGATCTTCATAATGCTTTCCTTTTACTCTGCTGCAGTTTTGTTGTGCAGCTTCTGCTACAGGGAGTTCAAGATACAGAAGAGAGATGCAACACCTAAGGGAGAAAGGATTTTCACTGGAGTGAAAATCACTCAGAGAGGAAATTTTCTATAGAATCACAGAATCTCAGAAAGATTGGGGTTGGAAGGGCCCACAGAGATCCATTTTGCCAAGGGACGCCTTTCACTAGACCAGGGTGCTCAGAGCCTCATCCAATCTGCCATGGAACGCTTTAGGAATTATTTCCTTTCCAGTTGATTATGAGATTCCAAAATTCCTGATAGACTACAGGCTTTGATTTGATAAAGGGGTTTTTTTTTAATCAGCAATGTTACTTTATCATAATTTGTGCTCACAGTCTTGTGTTAAATTGCTTTGGACTTAGTTCAAGGAGCCACGAAGGTCAGCTGTTCATTGTGCATTTTGCCTTGCGTCAGAGTGACCTTGGCTCAGTGCCACCCTGACATTTCTGGTCTACAGGTGCTCTTCCTTTAGATCAGAATCCATCAGATCACAGCAGTATGGGATCAGGATGAGAAAGAAAAGGAGCCTTAGTTGTGTGTAATTTTAGGGCTCTAAGAGTGATGATTCACGAGCATGTTGATGTTGAGGTAACAAATAAAGCCCTGAACCTTCCAATTACATCTCTTGGGAAGATCCCTAGGATCGAACAAAGCAACAGTGGAGCTGGAGAAGTTATTCTTGGTGTCTATTTAGGTGTAAATTAAAGCAGAGTTCGTTTAAGGCTAAGGTTTGAGTACATTTTCATACAAATTGAGAAATACGAGCCCGGGTTTTTGGAGTGCTTTGTGTTTGCAAGCTGCTCTCATCAAGGTAATTAGTTTGCAAGGGATCTCCGGAGTGCTGGATATGAGAGACACAAACGAGCCTTTCATCCTGCTCATTATACAGGAGCAATCTTTATATCATGTACCCACTGATAAATGTTAAGAGCTGCAATAAAACTCAGGATAATGAGAAGATTCTTCCAACAAACTACAGCAAGGCATGCAAAGCAATTCGCCTAAAACTTACTCCAAGTCCTTTCCTTGCACTTTTACAAAGCAGCATCGCTGCAAGTTGGATTTTGTAGTAAATGTACAGTGCAGGAGGCCTTGAGGAGGAGGAAAATTGGGCTTTCAGAACTTCCCAGCCATGGGCAGAGGGATCATTTTACAGTGACTGCTGTAGGAGAACAAATGCAGAGGCTCTCACGTAAACCACTGTGTAGCAGACACTATTTTCTTCTCATCTTACAGCATTAGAAGATGATGCAAAACAAGATGTAAATGATCTCGAATTTTCTGAGCCTGCTAGGAGGTAATTTTCGTTAAAGAGGAAGCATTGCTTTAAAAACAAAGGATATATTCTTAAGAGGTAAGTACAAGTTTGCTCTAACTAAAAGAGAGGAAAAATATTTTTAGGTTGATTCTTTGACTCTTTTTTTATAAAACATCCATTTCTTCTGTCGCTGCCTTAGCATCTGGAGAAGGGTCTCCAGTAATTTCTTCTAAGAGTAAAAGAGAAAAGAGTTTGTTGATTCTGGAGTAAGAATAGAATTATAAATGAGAGACCTTTTAGGAAAAATCTAAAATTGCAATGTTTTCCCATTTTTGTTTCCATGATACAGTCATGGAAAAGGAAAATACTCTAAAAAAATAGCAAAATTCACATGCT
Source organism: Tichodroma muraria (assembly GCA_013390105.1). NCBI lineage: Eukaryota > Metazoa > Chordata > Aves > Passeriformes > Sittidae > Tichodroma > Tichodroma muraria. The sequence continues at coordinate 28,070 of WAAG01017799.1, forward strand.
CTAAAAAAAAAAAAACAGCAAAAGGGGCTCAGAACAGATGGGTGTCAATGATTCAGAGTCCAGTGAACTCATGAGAGACACTGCTGCTGCAATATTATGTTCTCATTTGCTATGGATTAATTTAACTTTTGAGTGTTTAATTTATTTTTTCAACTTTAAGATACATTTTGACTCTAAATAAACACACTTAATCCTCTTGCCTCATTTCCAGCTCCCTGGAAATTTCCAGCAGGGCAGGAGCAGAGAGTTCCAGGCACTCTGTGAGGGGCCATGGCCAGCCTTGTCAGTGCCAGAGCAGGTCAGGATTCCCACCCAAATCAAATCCCAAATCAGACCTCAAGAGGCAGGAGGATAAAGAATCACAAAGAATCAGAGTCATTAAGGTTGGAAAAGGCCTCTAACATCAAGTTCAATCAAAAATGTCACACTGCCAGGTCCACCACTAGGGTTATGTCCTTTAATGACTAAAAAAATGTGTTTCCCTCAAATGCACCTGTGAGAAAGTCACCAAATATTAAAAAGAAAACCAAACAGACACCAAAACCACATATTCTCCTAATGAACAATAATAATCAGTTGCAGGTGCTCGGGGACGAATGACACCGTCCCACAGGATTTTGTTTCCTCAGAAGCTGCCAGCGCTGTTCCTGACCAAAAAGCTGGGTATTGTCCCAAGAAAAGCTGGGAAGGAAGCAGGACCTTTCCCAGGAAAGGGAAAGGAGCTGTGACCCAGACGTTCTGCTGCACAGTGGGGAGCTGGGATGGGTGACCAGAGCTGCCTCACTGGGCACCGTGGGCTCTGTCGGGCACCTGAACCTGAATTTGGGGTGAAGGCAGCTGTAAAAAAAACTATACTTGCAGGGGAGAGAAGGGAATGGAGAAAACTCAATCCCGCTTCCAGGCTTTTCCAGGTTTTCCACTTTAACCAAGCTGCCATCGGTCCAGATTCCTGCTTTGAGCATATGCCTGAGTCAGAGCTAGGGACAGTTTTTGTTACATGTGGAAAGCCTAGGGCTTCAGCCTTCCAGGAGCAGATGCACTTGGTACCTGATTGAAACAAAATATCTGTGCTGAGCACAGCTAAAGGAAAACCAGGGAAAAGCCATGCACCAGTGCTCAGGCTGCTCCCAGCCAGCAGAAAATCCCTGTTTTCACAATTATGTGCGAACAGAGTTGAGCTTGTCTGCTAGAGCCAATTTGTGTAATATTTTTCTTCTCTTTATAACTGTTTTACATCAAGTGTGTGTCAAATAACTGAGGGAGGCAGTAGCAAGGTGGCAAAAATGTGAGTAAGAGAGCTTTAAAATAACTTGCTTCAATAATTTTTTTTTTAGATGTTAGAGCCATACTGCTAAGGCTCTGTCTGTGCTGAAGGCAAGTGAAAAATATATGAAGAATAAGGCCATGCAGGTATGATTTAACTATTTTGGTCAGAAATGTGATTCAGTGGTTGCAAGAGCTGCTCCTTTCCCAGCCTAGCAGTTCATGGAAAGCGCCACAATCCAAATTTAAAGTCATTTTTGTCATAGAAAAGCTGACAATGCTTCGCTCAAAAGCAAGGCAATCTTAATAACTTCATTTCTTCTTGGAGTTAGGCGGGCTGGCAATTTGAGAAATTCCTCTTAATGGGATTTATTTTTTAACAGTAAGCACTGTTTCCGGTGAAGTTTCACACAGCAGTTTATGCTCATTATTTAGTTTGGTTTATGGTTAGTTTTAAATAGGGCTTTTTTGGTCCCTACTTAATTTTCTTGCTGAAAGTTTGTTGGTTTTTTTTAATAATTCTCATCTTCTCTGTAACTGAAAACACTCTCAGAGTTTAGATTACCATCAAATGCCCCTTCTTTGTCAGGGCCACCTGTCTGATAAAAAGATTTCTCTATATAAGCCCTGGCAGCAAGGCAGGAGTTATTAAGTGAGGGGGTTTCCTGGGCCTCCTTGGCAGTTTCCATACAGCCTGTTTTTAATTTTGATTCATTGGGAAAAAAAAAATATTCTTTCAGTTTTTTAAAATGCTCCTAAAAGTTTATGTTGTTCTGATTTTCCGGTTTCTTAAGTATCTTCCATATGTCTGCTACAGAGGTAGCAAATGCAAATCAAAAGTGGATGCTACCAACCCAAGACTGCTGCAAATTGCTCTCCTCTTCCTTGAAATAATCAGAATTAGAAATGGTTATTTACTAGACCACTTTCACTCCAACAGTCATTTATTTGCATTTTACTTTTAGGTAATAAAATCTGGAATATAGTTTTAACAAAACCTCCATAACAAACGCAAGCTTTCCTGAAAATCATGTTCTGACACATCCAGTTCTTCTAAGTCTTGAGCTGTACAAAGTCAGGTTTCATCAGGACAGCTCCAGGGTTGCAAAGATTTCTGGGGTTTTTTGTATGTTTCATATTAGAACTATTGCAATTTTTATTTTTTAAACTTATATCTCCTAAAACCGTGCACGTCCTGGAACACCAGCAGGAAACAAAGAAAAGTTTCCAGACATTTAGAATTGTAGAAAAGCGTTAAACACAGCAAAAATGTGTTAATTTTAAACTTTAGAAACATGCCCAAGAAATTAGAACAAGATCCTGAGTCAATTTTTATGAAGCATAATGATTTCAAAGAAGAAGTGAGGTTGCTTTATATATTTAGAAATCGGGTGAGTTGTTTTTGGTTTTTTTCACTTTTTCAGAGTAGTTCTTTACAGCCTGAAGTTGAAAAGCTGGTGCTTATCTCCTGAGCTCTGTCAGGAGTGGCATCAATGTCAGTTTAATCGGGAGCATGCCTTCTGGGATGGGAGTGCTGCCCTTCAGGTGCCAAAACACAGGTGTTTAGGGACAGCTGAGATGCCCTGGGGATCCCACCTGGCCTCTCTCTGCTGATCCAAAGGCACACAAATATCCCAAAGGACCTTTGCTGGTGCTGCCAACCCTGCAGAGGTATCCCAGCCACGCCGGAGTGGCACAGAGGTGCAGTTACTCCTAAAGGTGTGGGTTGGTTTTTTGTTCATTTTGAATGCGTTAATTGGTGTTTGGATTCAAACCAGTGATGTGCACGTAGCTCCAGGTGTTTTATTGTCCGGGTTTATGTGGGTTTTTGGGGATCCACTACTCTGGAAGAAGGAGTATGACCTTGTTTCCCTGGGACGGTGGTTGATGTTGGCCATTCTCTATCACAAGGAGGTCTGCAGCAACATTATATTTTTAATTCATTGGTAACTGCAAAGAAACCCAGAGGAGAAGTAGAAGGGATAACAAGACAAGAACATTTGGAGCTGGAAGGGGTGGTGAGAGGAAAGACTTCCAAAAGCAGAGAGGTAAAGGAAGAGAAATTATTCAAATCTCAGGCTCCCCTGGAAGGCACACAGCAGAGCAAAGGCTCCCTCTCACTCATGGGATGCCTGGTGCAACACGACTGCCTGGAGAGAATGTGGAGGTGAAATGAAGGCAGTGGAAGAAAAGAGATAATACACAGGAAAATGTATCCCTTGACAAGGATTTTAGTTATGGAAGTGCTTTATAGGGTAGTAAGTGCTCAGTAGCAAGCTTAAAATAAAAATAACAGGGCTTTAATAACAGTGATCATGACATTGTTATTAAAGGGTTTAAATTGAAAACTTAAACTCCCCAGCAGAGCAGCAGTTCTTTGGCCAATTCTGCAACTATGTTTTAATGCTTTTTAAAAAATATTTGTAATGCTTTCTGGGTACTTTACATTAGTTTGGCTCTGTAAGGGAAGGGTTTCTCAGTCCCTACGTGTGCATTGTGGGTGATAGAGGGATTTTATTTGAACTAAAACTAGGCTGGGTTTCTGGGGGGGGGGGGGAAAAAAATAAAAGGGACATGTTGGCAGCCATAAAGAAAACATAGCTTAAATGCAAAAATGAGTTGTCAGCTGAAAGCATTTGGGGGTTTTAAGAACTTTCTGTTGTTGTTGTTGTTGTCGTTGTTGTTGTTATTTTTTTGGAAGGCAAGCACATGGTTCACAGGGTTTGGGTGTTTTCTGTGAAAACTCACAACTTTCTGAAGGGATGGAGGTGTGGGAAACCAAAACCAAAGAGATGCGCTGGTAAATCTTGAGACGTTTCTCAGTGACCTATGTAAATGTTATCTTATACAGCCTGGTGACTACATTAGATGATTTTGTGACATTTTTTCTCCCAGAAAAGGCTTCGGGAGGTAATTTCCAAGTCAGATTAAATATCAAGACTTTTTTGGTCTTGAACAATCTCTTGCAAGAGCAGCAGATTTGTTTGCAAGCCACTGCAGTGACTGGAAATCTGGAGGGTAAAGCTGTGCAAGATAGACACCATGTCTGCTTCCATTTAAATGTAAAGATATATTATTTCTGTGCTTGTATTACCTCTGTTTAGTATTTCTGTGCTTGTTCTTGCCCAGTGCTGCAATGCTGAGAGGTTCTCCTGTCTGCAGAGGTCAGGAGTTACTTGAAATACTGGGATATTTGTGATGTTCATCTGTAAAGGGCTGGATTCCAGCACTCTCCCAGTACCTCAAGCAGTGTCATGTCATGGCTTTGCAGGTACTGCTGCTTCAGCAGATGTCAGGAAGTCATGTGCTTGGCAGGGACCATGTGGAGAATCCCGGAACGGGCTGAGCTCTCCACTTTATTGCCTTCCGCGAGTTTCGGGTCACCGAGGACCAGGCAAAACTGAAGCCTTTAGCAGATTTAATAGTGATTTTTATATTTTTCTTTTTAAATTATTGAGTCAAAGAAGTAGCAACACATGTGCTGGCTCCAGCATTTCCATTTCGATCCAGCTGAGCTTCTGAGGATGTTGAGAGCGTGGCCTCTTTTGGACCTTGGAATTAAAAAGAGTATCCGAATAAAGCTTCCTTTTATTAGAGAAGAGAAGCATTCTTTTGAAAGGGTCTCAAATATCATCCTTGGCTGCCAGCACATTTTGGGAAAGACAGGTGAGAAGTGAAACACATTCCTTCCATTATGCCTTTTGCCACAGTGTCCAGCTTTATCATCTGGGCAATTACAAGTCTTTGAAAAAAGAGCTCAAATGCCATTACACTTCTGACTTAAACCAAGAGAGAGAGGAAAGAGGGGAAAAAAAAAAAAAAAA
>WAAG01017799.1:33211-56956 GCA_013390105.1 Tichodroma muraria
ATTTGTGGCCTGATTTTTTCTTAGACGATTCTTAACGCGCCACAATTTCAGTACAAGTGGATGAGAGAGGGGAAGAATTCCTGGGATCTGTTTCAAGTGTAAATAGTTATTTTCAACTGGGTTTTACACATCAAAGATGTGCAATTATTTTCTCTTAAGTATTAGGAGCATAGATGGGTACATGTGAAGAAATATGGCATTGGAACAATGCTTTGGGAGGAGTCTAAGGGACACACAAAATTCCAATACAGTGCTGAAGACAGACGGAACCTTTAAGAGCATTAGGATCACTCCTACTATTGTAACCCACATTTTTGAGTGGATTGTTTTACTATTTGCAAGGTTTCACTGTCCCACATGGGTATTTTCACAGCCCAGTGCATGTTTCAGTGATGTTTTTTATGGTTCTCGTGCTGTTCCTGGTGCCCAGTGCCCCAGCAGGGATTAACAGGCTCTTCAGGAGAGAGTTCCTGTAAGGGGAGAAGACCTAGGACTGTTCCATGCTGGCTGAACAATGCTTACATTGCATGCCAGCTGTTCCTCAGGCTTTGCAAGGAGCTTAGACCCATCTTAAACCCCACTTAAGCCCTACTTTGAATTTTTTGCTAATGAAAACTGACAGTGACATCTCTGTGCAATAGCTGTGAGGAGCTGGCCACTTGATCTGAGAAATGCTAATTCCTGTGTAGGGAACTGCTTTTTTAGAGGTTTGTGGTAGAAATGTAATAACCTCAGGACACTGGAAATGCTCTCCTTCACTCTTACTACTCCTCCCTCCACTTAATTTTGCTGTTCTCCTGCTTATGTTACATAGATAATAAGTTCCTGTCTGCATTCTTCTTAATTACCACCTCATAGCACCACAAGTCTTGTCTCTTGTGAGGAAAGTTCCTTCTCAGATGAAAAATGAGTCTGTGGCACGGAGTATCTGCTACTTTTATAGCCCTGCCCTTGAGAGTTGTCCCTGCATTCCTTGCAAAACCAAAGCCTTGAACCGGAGAACCTCCTGACAACGAAGCCAACAGAAGAAAAGTAGGATGGCTGATTATAGTTTTCCTAGCAAAATCCAGCTACTGAGTGGCAGTAGCCTTTACTTTTCATTTTCAAGACAAATGTCAAGAGTTTTTAAAGCTGTGGCTGTGCCACTTCTTTTCATGATCTCTCCTCTCTCATCCCCAAGAGCTGTAGATGAAACCAAAGGGGATGAGAGGCTTAGGGCAGGTTGGGGCTATTGGATTGTTTTAATTTTAGTAGATTGGAGTTTTGTCTACATTTACGCTTATTCAGGAAAGCAGTTACATTTAGGGCTGTCTCTCAAATCAGAACTTTAAAAATACAATATCCTTTCAGCCCATAAATAGCCGTGCCTTCTTTAACCAAACTTTACCAAAGTTTCAGTGAAGTTTCTGTGAATCATTTTCGAGGAGCAGAGCTTGGATCTGTAGGATTTCTCCTGGCTGTTGACAGATATTCCTGGTACAGTGTAAAAATAACTGCAAGAATTTTCAAACCTCCACCTCCTTATGTCGTTCAACAAACAGCTTGTGCACCAAAGCCCTTTGGCACACGCAGACTCGTACCGAGGCAGGGAGCTTGGATGCCTGGCTTTCAGTCATGCCTGCATATGCAGCTGTGTTCATTCTGTCCATAAACAAAGCAGGGAAAACCTGGGGAAAAATTGCCATCAAAGGGGAAAACATTTCCCTGACAGGTTCAGTTTAACTTGAGAAGGAATAAGAACAAACGGCAGGTCTGCGTTAGGTGTCCAGGAGTTGCTCTTGCCATTGGAATAAAGAGTGACAAAAAGGTAGGGGAGAGAAAAGAATGTCTGCTTGAGTGTTGCTGTCTGCTGCAAGCTTGATGTTGATATTTCTCTTTAATTCATCATTTGAATTCCTGTCATGGAATCCCAGAATGGTTTGATCTGTATTTCCTTATTNCAAAGTGAAGCACACAGGTGTGTATCCCTTGGATATATAATACCTGGTGAGATGTGGCTATAAAAAGAAACATGACATTTTCTGAAGGACATTCCCAGTTTAAATTGCTTTATTTTTTTGGTTTTTTTGGGGTAGTCATATGGTTTGGTTTAGTTTCAGGCAGTCCTGTGAGATGTGAGGAGCGGGGAGTTGGACTCTGTGATGGGTCCCTTCCAAATTATGAATTTATGGTTCCATGCCAGGCTGGATACAAAGGGAGAGGTTTTTTTCACCAAAGCACAGCACAGCCACAGAGGTGGCTGGTGGGCAGATAACAGAGCAAGAGGGGAAGTGCAGGTTCCACTGACTTCCCAATTATTTCTTGTACAATTAACTGGAAGGAGAAAATTCTCCTGTGCATACCTGAAGTCTCAGCTTGACACAGGCAGCCCAGAAAGAGAATTCTCTTGAAGAGGCTTTGCTGAGAGGAGTTTATGTGAGCTCCCAGTTGAGCTGAAAGCTGTTCCACCTGCTCCCTGGCAGAAAGGCAACGTGCATAATTAAAAGCAGACATTTCAAAGGCTATGAATACCCAGCAGGGTTTTGAATGCTGAGAGTAGTGAGGGGTTCTACCTCATCTACACGCTGCTTCCACCCTTTAAGGACTCTGGAGAAATTAACTGGCGGTGTTTGGTTATTATTAATCCTTTTCACAATGGAAAGAGCATCTCAAGGAACGTCTGGTGCCAAGAATCTGTTGTTTCAAGCAGCCTCAGACACCGTGAGCCCTCCCCAGTTAAAATTTCGAGGGTTTAATTTATTCCAGAGTCTGGATCATCGCTGGTGGGAAGGTGAAAATCCTGTGTTTCAGTATTCACTTCAGTGGAAGTGAGACTCTGTTTTTCTTTCCAGGCTCAGAAGAGAAGCTGATTGACACAGAATTAGCTCTTCCTAGGGAAAAGGACTTTATTGGTATCAGAGACAAATTTATGCTTAAGGTTACTAATTCCAAATTACTTTTCCTTCAACAAAGCCATGTTATTAGATACTACCAATTTATGGTTATTTCATCCCAAACCTAATCTGTGCTGGCTCATAAATTATCTACTTAGAAGAGCTGATAACATTGCTGTGCGAGGGAGTTTATAACTTTTTTAATAAAATAAGGAGAAGCAATCAAACATCAATGAAAATACAATTGTCCACCCACTCTTAAGTTTTCTGTACTGGGATAACCAGTCGACAGGAATTATCCTTGGTTCAGAAACGGAAAAATATTTTTAAAAAAATATATTTAGAGAAATCACATGCTGATGACATCCTTTATCAAACATCTAGTGACAGAGCCGTCTTTTTCTCCTAAAAACGTGAGAACTAATCACTAATTAGTAAAAGTGTATTTTATGTTAATATAATTAACACCAAAGTCTTTCTCTCATTGCTTCTCCTTGCAAGCCAGTCCTCAATGGAGACATGGACCAGATGATGACTTCACACCTCTCCAAGGGTCAGTTTTATGCCTCTAAATTAAAGTGAACATTTTTTGAGGCTTCTCCTCTCCGTTTAGAAAAATTATATAAAATATGCTTTTCCCACATGAGAGAAATTAATATCAAATCTCCCATTTGGTCATTTTCCCATAAGGAACTCCTTGCTCTTTTGTTTGCAAACAATGCAAAAGACCTTCTTTTCCTCAGAAGGTCTGATTCTGAAATGTGTATAGCATGTAATAAAATACATTGATTTGAAACAGTTATTAATGTGAATAACTGTATTTCCATGGGAATAGGGCTGTAGGATCAGGCCAGAACCATGCAAGTCGCCATGGAAGGATGGATTACAGGATTGGAGAGGGATAACTGCATGAACTTGCAAACCCCATTGTATTCTTGATTGCATTTTGAATCTCCTTTTGTATTAAATGTTTACAAGTTATAGACACCCTATAAGAATTTCCAGACAGTGCTTAAATGAACAGATATCCTGCTTGAGCAACCCTTCTACACAGGCATAAACCCAGCTCATTTCCTCTAGGGTCTGATTTCAGCTGAAGCTGGAATCTGTCAGGACAAGGAACAAGACAACCAGGACAGGAGCAACGAAGCAGAGCTGAGCTACTCATGAATAAATAGAAGTACACAGGCAATAATAATGGATGAAGTGGGTGGCATTCCAGAACGGGGCTTCCCCACTTCCTCCTTTTTCTCTTCACCATCCTCTGTCGGTCCCTACTAAAGCCACGTTTGTCTCCATAGTGCCAGTTTGAAAATCACTCCTGTCTGAGCACTGTCCCAAGAGCAGCACAGCTTTAGAACTTGAGGTGACTCACGGACTCACAGAATGCTGGAGGTCATCCAGTCCAACTCCCCTGCTAAAGCAGGTTCACCCAGAGCAGGTTTCACAGGATCCAGGCAGGTTTGGAATATCTCCAGAGGAGCGGACTCCCGTCTCTCTGGGCCTGTTCCAAGTGCTCTGTCACCCTCGCAGTAAGGAAGATTTTCCTCATATTCAGACGAAACTTTCTGTGTTTCAGTTTGTGCCCCCTGCCCCTTGTCCTGTCTCTGGGCACCACTGGAAAGAATCTGATCTCTTGATTGTCACCTCTAGAGGCTGAACAGCCCCAGCTGCCTCAGCCTTTCCTCCTAAGGGAGATGCTCCAGGCCCTGCAGCATCTCTACAGACCCTGCTCCACTAATTCCTTCTCTTTCTTGAACTGAGTAGCTGGAATTGGACACAGCGCTGCCCAGAGAAGAGGGGAGGATCATCTCCCTCAGCCTGCTGGCCACACTCTTCCTCCTGCAGCCCAGGATCCCACTGGCACATGGTTCAGTTGATCATTTCTCACTCAGATTTTAGGGAGCTAGATTGGTCACAGAGCTCCCTGAATCATCAGGCTAAATTCTCCTCTCTCCATCACCATGGATCACTCTTCTCTAGCTCCAGAGGAGTTTTCTGTAGCTGCACAAGTCGGGAGAACACTGATGTTTCTTTCATGGAGTACTCTAAATGTTAGGACTTATTGCAAGAGTGCTCTTTGGCTTCAGGTATGTGAATAGCAGGGTTAGTTTTTCACAAATAGCAGGCAAAAATAGGTGTCTGGCTAAGAGGAGTGTTCCTGAGTTTTATGGGATCAATAAAAGTTGTTGCTGTACAGAGCACTTGGCTTCCTCCAGCGGTCTCTTACAACAGCTTTAATCATGTTCCTCCCTGCACCAGGATGCACAATGAGTTTGCTTGGCAGCTGCTCCACAAAATCCAGTCAAAATCCAGGCTTCCCACTGGAGGGAACAGATCTTACGGATGCACTTGAGTGCTTTGCTGAAGCAGGGCCAGCCTGGGTGAAAACATCTCACCCAGGAGCCAGTCTCACCTTCTTTGGAGATATTTTCAAGGTACGAGATTTTTATTTTCCTTTCAAATGTTTGGTTGGTTTTTTGCAGGGGGTTTTTTGAGGTTTGGTCGGTTTGGGTCGGTTTTTGGGGTTTTTTTTGTTAATGTTTTTGTTTTAATCGAGCATAATCTCTCCAGAATGAAGATGTATGATATCCTCTTGTATGTAAAAAACTGCATAAATAAGAACAGATGCTTCCAGTGCAGAGGCCTGAGAAAGGCATTTCTTTTGAAAACAGCAGTCAGAGGCTCTTCATAAGTCTCCCCTTTTTGGCTGATGATGTGCTTTAGCACTGAGACCTGGGCTGGGAAGTCCCACTAACCAGTTCCTTCCTCTGTAAAGTAGACACTGAAGAGGAATTTGATCCAGATCTCTCCTGCACATTCCACCACACCTTGGGTCTGAGCTCCAAACCACTGAGGGCAGCTGGATGACTCCAGTGCAGTTCAGCCAATATCCTNNTGTATTAAATGTTTACAAGTTATAGACACCCTATAAGAATTTCCAGACAGTGCTTAAATGAACAGATATCCTGCTTGAGCAACCCTTCTACACAGGCATAAACCCAGCTCATTTCCTCTAGGGTCTGATTTCAGCTGAAGCTGGAATCTGTCAGGACAAGGAACAAGACAACCAGGACAGGAGCAACGAAGCAGAGCTGAGCTACTCATGAATAAATAGAAGTACACAGGCAATAATAATGGATGAAGTGGGTGGCATTCCAGAACGGGGCTTCCCCACTTCCTCCTTTTTCTCTTCACCATCCTCTGTCGGTCCCTACTAAAGCCACGTTTGTCTCCATAGTGCCAGTTTGAAAATCACTCCTGTCTGAGCACTGTCCCAAGAGCAGCACAGCTTTAGAACTTGAGGTGACTCACGGACTCACAGAATGCTGGAGGTCATCCAGTCCAACTCCCCTGCTAAAGCAGGTTCACCCAGAGCAGGTTTCACAGGATCCAGGCAGGTTTGGAATATCTCCAGAGGAGCGGACTCCAGTCTCTCTGGGCCTGTTCCAAGTGCTCTGTCACCCTCGCAGTAAGGAAGATTTTCCTCATATTCAGACGAAACTTTCTGTGTTTCAGTTTGTGCCCCCTGCCCCTTGTCCTGTCTCTGGGCACCACTGGAAAGAATCTGATCTCTTGATTGTCACCTCTAGAGGCTGAACAGCCCCAGCTGCCTCAGCCTTTCCTCCTAAGGGAGATGCTCCAGGCCCTGCAGCATCTCTACAGACCCTGCTCCACTAATTCCTTCTCTTTCTTGAACTGAGTAGCTGGAATTGGACACAGCGCTGCCCAGAGAAGAGGGGAGGATCATCTCCCTCAGCCTGCTGGCCACACTCTTCCTCCTGCAGCCCAGGATCCCACTGGCACATGGTTCAGTTGATCATTTCTCACTCAGATTTTAGGGAGCTAGATTGGTCACAGAGCTCCCTGAATCATCAGGCTAAATTCTCCTCTCTCCATCACCATGGATCACTCTTCTCTAGCTCCAGAGGAGTTTTCTGTAGCTGCACAAGTCGGGAGAACACTGATGTTTCTTTCATGGAGTACTCTAAATGTTAGGACTTATTGCAAGAGTGCTCTTTGGCTTCAGGTATGTGAATAGCAGGGTTAGTTTTTCACAAATAGCAGGCAAAAATAGGTGTCTGGCTAAGAGGAGTGTTCCTGAGGTTTATGGGATCAATAAAAGTTGTTGCTGTACAGAGCACTTGGCTTCCTCCAGCGGTCTCTTACAACAGCTTTAATCATGTTCCTCCCTGCACCAGGATGCACAATGAGTTTGCTTGGCAGCTGCTCCACAAAATCCAGTCAAAATCCAGGCTTCCCACTGGAGGGAACAGATCTTACGGATGCACTTGAGTGCTTTGCTGAAGCAGGGCCAGCCTGGGTGAAAACATCTCACCCAGGAGCCAGTCTCACCTTCTTTGGAGATATTTTCAAGGTACGAGATTTTTATTTTCCTTTCAAATGTTTGGTTGGTTTTTTGCAGGGGGTTTTTTGAGGTTTGGTCGGTTTGGGTCGGTTTTTGGGGTTTTTTTTATTAATGTTTTTGTTTTAATCGAGCATAATCTCTCCAGAATGAAGATGTATGATATCCTCTTGTATGTAAAAAACTGCATAAATAAGAACAGATGCTTCCAGTGCAGAGGCCTGAGAAAGGCATTTCTTTTGAAAACAGCAGTCAGAGGCTCTTCATAAGTCTCCCCTTTTTGGCTGATGATATGCTTTAGCACTGAGACCTGGGCTGGGAAGTCCCACTAACCAGTTCCTTCCTCTGTAAAGTAGACACTGAAGAGGAATTTGATCCAGATCTCTCCTGCACATTCCACCACACCTTGGGTCTGAGCTCCAAACCACTGAGGGCAGCTGGATGACTCCAGTGCAGTTCAGCCAATATCCTACCCGGGGTAGGCTTGGAAAATGTCACAGCAGCATTCCTGGCTTTGCTAAGGATGTGGGCTGCTCCCATTAATCATGGCCTTAGAAACAGATAATTAGGGCTGCATTTAAGCTAAAAATGTAGAGTAGAATAGGATGGAAGGTGAGGATAAATAATGGGCCCATGTGCATTCAGATCCCATTCTTCACATAACCAAAATATAAAGCAGAACCTAGAAGGAAGCAAGATTTAGTGCTGGCTTTGTTCTAACCAAGCTAGGACTAGTGGCATTATACCTTTTTATCCTATTTCTTTAAACCAAAACGGAAATGAGGGAAAAGGAGGAAAGAATCCTTCCAAAAAGAGGCCTCTCGTGCTCATGGCCTCTCAGGCAGGCTGCACAGTGAATGCCTCCCGCACTCCTTCCTCCTGTGCCTCCAGTTCCCTGGCTGCTCCTGGTTCATACAAGGACTGCTGCCCCCTGTGGCATCTTTTGACTGAGGGGATCACATTTTCCCACCATTTGGGAACCTGCAGCAAAACAAGCAAAACCCTCACCGTGCTCATTTTGCAGTGTCAGTCTAGATAAAACACCTTTTGGAGACGTTTTACTCATCCTTTCCCCCTGGACAAAAGCCAGCAGAGTGAGGTTGTGGGCAGGCTGATCATACACCAGTGTCATTTTGATGGGTTGGAGTTGATGGGTAGCAACATTTACTGCATTATAAAATGAAGCCTGGCTCAAGAATGATTGTAGCAAATTACCCTCCCTTCCACCAGAAGTAACCCTTATGTTTTGATGTATGTGAGGATTCTCTTTAATTGTAAGTGACCATTTAAATTACCTCTTTCAGATGGGTGAAAACTGTTGGAGTGGAAACCCCGGCTTAGGTGAGTCAGTAAATATTTGCACAGCTCACAGCAGTAAAGGAAAAATCAGGCAAGTTTGCTTTTGTTTGGGCAAACAGAGTGATAAAAATAAAATCGTGTCATGTAGCATTAATGGTTAGTGAAATTTTACTTCTTCAAGCACTGTTATTAGGTGAGGCTGCAGATCTGTCAGCACTGCCCTAATATCAAATGCATGAAAGAGAACCTTTTCAGTGTCATAGCAATGATATTAATAGGTTCAAGATGCTTTCAGACATGCCATTTCATCTGTAAGAAAACTGTTCTTGAGTGGTTTGAGCACCAAAGTGTTCTTTTGTTCCAAGATTTCAGAACAAATTGAGGCAGAGATGCAGGAGAAGATAAAATGTGATAGCTGAGATCTTCCAGGACAACAAAAAAGACTCTCGCAGGTTTTCCACAGTTGTCTCTCATTTGTAATGATATATCCGCATTGCTGGGATTTTCCAAAGCATGCAGTTTCAAGGGATTACTAAACCTGTTCCTAAATTATTTAGGGGTTTTACAAAACTCCACAGCCATTTGTCAGTGACTTTCAACGGCATTTAGGATTTCCTTTTCAGGACAGCCTCAGGCGCTTCTCTGGAATGCGAGTGTGGGAACCTGTGAGGATGGTTTTGCTGCCATTTCCCAAGACCTGTAGGTCATTTGTAGGTGCTCCAGCTGCCTTCGAGTTTGGATGATTATGGCATTTGGATAAGGATCTGCTAGATCCAACTCATCCTGAACAAGCCCAAAGCCCAAATTTTTCTGTAGATACCAGAGGCACCGGACATTTCAAGACCACTTGGCTGTGTGACTTCAGCTTGGAGACTTGGCTGGTTTCCAGAAAATCTCTCATCAGAAATCTCTCATCTCAAAAGAGTTTCACTCTTTTAAATTTATCTAAGCAGCAGTGAACCTTTTCAGGTACCAAATCCGTGTTTCTTTTTAACTGCCAGACTTTTATTGCTGTCGTGCTAAAAAGCAAGAAAAAGTTCCAGCCCTTAAAAAAACCAAACCAAACAAACAAACAAACAAAAAATCCCCGCAGAAATCACGATGGTAGACTAAGCTGAGGGCATCTTATTTATTTTGTGAAGCTATAGTTCAGCAGTTGGTCTCCTGCTTTCCAACAATCAGCAGGTTCCATCTCATTCCTGTTCCTGGAGGTGGAAAACCTGGAAAGGGCAGAGCATAACAAACTCACTCCACATCACAAAGATCTCCCAGTTTTTTAGCAAAAATTTTGCACAACTATTTCCCAGCTTTTCAGGAGCTTTTCAGCCTTTGGTGAAGGGAGTCAGAGACAAAACAGAAAGCAAAGCAAATACAGGTTGAACATTGACAGTCACTAAATACTGTTCACAGTCATTAAACGTTGCTGCCCGAGTCAGTAAAATACCAGTTGTCTCAGATGAAAACTCTGCCTAAATGCCTTTTGGAGAACATTCTTTAACAGAATAGAGGTTTCATTCTTTCTGGCTTCATTTTTGAGCGTTTTTTTCAAAGGTACAGACAGTATCAACATGATGAGAAAGACACTGTCAACCGTGGGTCTGATTTTTCAAAAAAAAAAAAAAAACAAGCAGAGAGGTTCTCCTGCACAGGGCTTTAAATCCAACATTTTCATAACTATTCAGCAAACCTCCCATGGAAAGACTTCCCACTACCACCTTCCTCCTACTCCCATCAAAGCGTTGTGAAAAAAAGCTGGTAAATGATGACTTTAAATCATATTCCAGCAAAGAAAGTAGGCTGCCGACAACAAGGAGTTTTACATAAAGTTACCTTTCTGAGTCTCGAACAAAACAAAGCCTATCTTATCTCCACATCAATTTACATGCTGTAATCTGGAGTGCTTTCGAGTTTCATTTTGTTTGAAGAAGTAGGAAAAAAAAACCCAACAGCTTTGCAGGAATTTCCCTTGTTTTAAAATGACCTGATTAGCGCCCAAGTCTGCATAGATTTCCACCCAAAATTCAGGTGCACCTTGAGGCAGGGCCATTCTTTGCTTTGTTTGCCCATCTGTTTCTCTGCACTTGGAGCACGGGGGGAATCGTGGCAGAACTGTTTTTAATGCAAATGGTGCTGAGAATATGGAACAAGTTACCCGAGTCGGGAGTCAGTGCAGAGCATACATGTGTTCAAATTACCGGGGATTTGTTTCTCTGGTAGGGAGGATTGAGGGATGAAAATGCAAAACCAAGGGATTCAGCTAAACTAAACAAAGGAATCCATGCTACATTTTGGGCCAGATGCCTTTTTCCTGAAAAGATTTTGCTTCCAAATGATTCAGGTGCAAACTTGTTGTCTGCTGGGGCCAAGAGCCAAGAGCCCTTGATTTGCTTGGGGTGTGACACGTGACTGCAGGCAGGGGGGTTCTGCCTGCTTTTCTTCTGATTCAAGTTATTTTTTTATTTGCAAAGTATGTGTACTAGGAAAAGAGTCCTACAGGCTGTGGCTGAGGGACTGGATTTTGGCCAGGCCTGAGTGGGTGCAAAGAAAGGCAGAGAAAGCTGGTGGAGGTTGTTAAAAACCTGCTTCACGTTCAACAGGGTCCAAAGAGGTTCCCTGAAACCAGCTGTAGCTTCTGTAGAAAAATCTGCTGGGCCAAATCAATGGCTATGGCATAGCAGAAAGCAGAAAAACACTCCTCCCCTGAGTGCTTTTATTCTGAGGCGAAATTCCTCTGACATCCATGGAGGCAGCAAAACCCCGGATCACCTGAGGACTGAGCTTTACCTACAAGGCATCGTCTCAAGGCAGATGATTGCAAGGGCTTTGATATTAGCTCAAACACAGAACTGAGCTAACATGTCTGCAGCATTTCTAAATTAGAGCTGGCTCGTGTCCAGGCAGCTCCAAGCAGGAGCAGAGGAGCCTCAGGTCTGTCTGAAATGTCCTCTAGATGGATTCCCAGATAGGATGCTCTGAAGTGTTGCCTCTTGTGGTTGCAGTTGCCGTGTGGGTGGCTGAGCTCTCTGAATCACATCTTGTAAAAACAGCACCTTGACAGTCCCATTAACAATACAGAGAGTTCTGGGTTCAGTATGAAAGCCCTTCTTTTCAGAGTTCCTCAGATCTGAGGGATGGTTTGAAGGGAAAAAAAAAAAAATACTCTGATTCAGAACTTGAAAGGAATTCATGTCTTTGCCACAGCATTTACTACTAGGAAACATTAGTAACTTTTACTCTAAGAGGTATTGACCAATAACTCTCCCAGTGTTTTCCTGGTAGCACAGCAAGTAAAGAGGCTGGAGAAAGAGAGTGTTCTGCTTTCCACCATTAAAAAATCAAATCCCCCCCGCCTTACACGCACACAGAGTGCCCTCAAATCTGCAGAAAGAGCATGAAACTCAAACTAAAGGCAGAGCTTGCTAAAATCCATCGGGCCATGTGAAAGCAGGGCACTCACACCACAACATAATGAGAACCATCAGAGCTCCAACTGCATGCGGCTTTCATGGACCCACAGCATCTGCTGGCTTTGTTTTGGAATTCTGCCTCTGCCCCATGCGAGTCACTGTGTCAAGAGAAGTATGTGAGGGAGTCCTCCGGGCCTGCAGAGCAGGAACAGCAGGAGCAGCACAGCTGAACCATTCCAGGTGCTTGTTAAAACAGGGTTAGGCAAATGAGGGAGGAGAGAGGGCCACAGGGGTTACCCTGCAGACAGCAGACAGTCTGATGGGCCCCGCATTTCGGGCAGCCATTCATTTCCATATGTGCATGACTGCTGCATTCTTGCAGCATTCCTTGACTACTTAGCATGGGGACTACTCTCTCTGCTTACTACTACTATCACTGTAAATGAGCACACAGATTAAAAAAAAAAACAATCACCAAAACCAAAACAAAACCAATAAAACATCGTGCCTCGCTCAGCATTTGCTTCCAAGGACAAGTACAGCTTGTGCACAGTGATGTGCAGTGAGGTTTTTTTATCCAAAGATTTGCAGGTTTTCCTCACCCACTAAATGTTTTCTCCTTGTGCTGGTTTCAGCTTGGTTGGAGGTAATTTTTTCCCCAGTGGCTGGTGTTTTGGGCTTGTGCTGAGCACAGGTTTGATAATGCAGAGCAGAGCTCTCATTGCTGAGCAGAGCTCACACAGAGCCAAGGCCTTTCCTGCTTTTCGTCCTGTCACTCTGGGGAGGGGTCACAGCCAGGACAGGTGACGCCAACTGACTGAAGGGATATCCCAGTGACGTCCTGCTCAGGATATAAAGTGTAGGGAAGAAGGAGGAAGAGGGGACATTTGGAGCGATGGGGTTTGTCTTCCCAAGTCACTGTTAGGTGTGATGGGGATCCCTGCTCTCCTGGGGATGCTGAGCACCTGCCTGTGGGAAAAAGTGAATTAACTCCTTGTTTTGCTTTGTTTGTGTGCAGTTTTTGCTTTTCCCATTGAACTATCTTAATCCCAACACATGAATTTTCCAGCATTTACCCTTCCAATTCTCTCCCTGATCCCACTGATGGGGGAGTGAGAATGTGAGGCTGCTATAATGCTCTTCACTACAAAATTGCTCTGACCTCACCTACACAAAAACTGCAGACAGACTGTTCTAAGTAAGACAAAAAAAACCCCTGCAATTAGAATTTGCCAAAACGAGCTCTTCGGAAGATGCAGACAGGAAAGGACAGGGGGGTTTTATGTCTCTGTGAAGTGCAGGAGGGAGGTGCTACCTAAGCCCTATGAGTAGAAAAGCGTCCAAGCAGCCAAAACAGGGCTGGAGTGAGGTCATGTCTTTGTCAGTGGCACTCAGGAAGCCTGACTTCACTCTGAGGGACCCCTACAGCCACGTCCTACACAGCAGCCCTGGGCCTGGAAGGCAAACTCACAGGGCATAAGGAGGAAGTGACTGTGCAACCAAGAGCTGTTACTCACCCTCATTACGCTGTGGTTGCTCAGCGTTGTTCATGCGGATTTGCTGAGGCGTAGAAAATATGCAGCAAACGTTGACAGGATTGGAAACCGAGAGACCTCAACGTGTGATTGTAAAGAGACAGTATCAGGCAAGGCTTTCCTTCCCTACAGCAAAATACACAGTTCTTAGCACAGCACAGCTTAGTAATTTTATCAGTGGCCTGCAAATGGACGGAGAATTAATTACGGAGTCATAAAATGACCTTGGTTGGAAGGGATCTTAAAGATCATCTAGTTCCAACACCACTGTTGTGGGGACATCTTTCACTATCCCAGGTTTCTCAGAGTTTCATCCAAGCTGGCCTTGGACACTTCCAGGGGCAGCCACAGCTCCTCTAGGCAACCTGTGCCAGGGCCTGCCCACCCTCACAGGGAAGAATTCCTTCCCTTTATCTAATCTATCCCAATACAGACCCCTGAGGGACACCAGTGGTCACTGAAATATAAAATCGGAGTCACATAAATCATAAAATCAGCTTTGGAGGCAGTCTAAGCTTTAAAATGATAGACACTGGCATGAAGAATTTAGGATCCTGATGATGAAGTATGGAGCAGAGCAGTGCCTCTGGAAACAAAGTCTGTAGACCATGACCTTAGAAGAGGAACATTCTCTCCAGAGAAGCAGGGGCTGTGCAGAAGCAAAGGGAGGAGCTGCTGCTGTTCCTCAGGTAACGAGTTCCTGGTGTGGTCTCTGCCCAACAGAGTTATGGAAGCCGAGTTGCGGCATAGCTTTGTCCAGCGGCAATATCCACAGCTTAGAGATATTTTTGATTAGCTGAGGGAGGGCAAAACACGGTCTGAAATACTGAAAAGTTGGTCTTTGCATAAGCACAAGGTCCTTACTGTGCTTAAGCCTCGCAAGGAAAGTGTCAGAGTGACAAGCTATTATCTGTAATTGGACTAACTTGGGAAAAGAAGTAGCAAACTCTTCAGACTGGCAGGAAAATGTTTAATAAGGTGTGGTGTCTGGGCACTGCAGATAAAAGGAATTCAGATCAGGACCTGGATGCCATTTTTTTACCAGTTAAGGTTAATAAGCATTGCAACACCTTTCCAGAAGTTCTCATTTCTTCCCTGAAAAAGCCAAGTTTTAATGAGTCAGGTGGGTCAGTCCGAGTGTTTTGGGTGTGAGCACGTGGCATAAACATTGTGGTAACACTCATCTTCCTCACACAACAGCAGCTGGCACCTCGTGGGTCACCAGGTGCCCGTACTGGATGGAGTTCCAGCATGGAGAGGGGAGGTTTTTGTTGGGAAGGGTTATGGGTGGGACATAGCTTGGTTATGTTTTCTCTTAAAACATGTCACCATATGGTTTCCATGTTTGGAAGTGGTGAACTCCTGCTCTGAGCAGAGGAGAATGGTTCTGCTACACTGGGGATGGGTGAGTTTTTTATGAACCATGGAAAGTCGTGCTGTTCACTGGCAAGAGCTTGAGTACACACATTTGACAGTTCATATTGGAGCATATAAACCCCAGTAAACATCAGGAAGGAAATAAGGTTGCCTGGCGTGGTTATGATCTAGACCATGACATGAACGTTGCAAAATGTTCCCCTGGGAGAAAAAAAAAAATCTGAAAATATTGCAGGGAGGAGAGCAAAGAAGCAGAAGGGTTCTGTGAGAGAATAGGTGATTTGGGAAACAGCCTTGAGGCTGTGATGAAATCCCTGCAACTCGGACTACATGGGAGAGCAAAAGTTTGGTTTGGATGGGAGGTTTCTTGCCCTGTTTGAACGCCCTGAAAGGCGAGCTGGCTGTTTTTATACTCCTTTGTAAATCCATTTCAGGCCACAAGAGATTTTGTAGTATGGTGTAGAGTGGAAGAGTGGTTTTGTCTAGTGGACCTCAGGTTTTTCTCCTGCCGAAGGTCAGGACAGATGGATTTTGGAAGGACCAGTTGCTCACATCAGCTCTAAGATCAAGTTGTTCTGTGCTCTGCCCACATATATCTGTTAAACACTGCGTTTTATGTATTTCTTTACGATTTTCTTTCCATCATGGCTGCTGAAGATTTCCAAGACTCAGCTTTGATGATATTCCGAGTGTCCAGTAAGGAGGGAAATCATTTCCTGGTGCAGGAATACTTCCACTGCAGTATCAGGTAAGAGAGCTCCCCCATCCCTTTCAAACACACACCCGCCCGGAACAATGGTGAAAAAGGAGTCGTGATATTTATCAATTTCCACCATTTAACTTCCTGAAATGGAAACCCTAATGACAGCCCATGCAGGCTCTATGGTCAGGAAAACCAGACAAAGTCTCCCATTGTACCGGTCTGGTTGTTACGGGAGAGGATCTGCCTGCTTTGGTGTAACAGGATGTACTGCATATTTTGTATTTTTGCCCAGTGCTCCAATCCCTGTGGGCTAAACCTTTTCAACAGCAGCAATAAAAGAAGAAAAAGACTGAGGCCCTTCTCTTATACCACTTTTATTTTCGGGGGATATTAAATACAAAGAGTTTCACTCTCGGTGGAAGTTGTCCAACTGACTCCAGGATACTGTGTAATCATTAGGAACTGGAAAAACTCAAACTGCCTGTCTGTAGTGGCTTGGATAAGACCTGCTGGGTGCCTTCCAGAAATGAATATTGCAGCTGTGATGAGACTTGTGTTTGGGCTTTTCTTTCGGGGTGAATCGCGCCCTTACGCCCAAGGCCAGCCTGAGCCTAATGCATCATCTGAGACCCATTTAAGCCCTTAAAATAAGACTAAAGTAGCATTTAAATGTCCCACGGACCTCCCAGCCCTTCTGAGGGAAGCGAGTGCTCTGCAAGGTATGTGCTAAACGTTAAAATGTATGTGCTGATCATTAACATGTCTGTGCTAATCATTAAATGGATGCCTTCCACTGCTAGAGACAGGAAAATAGATCCCAAAAGCTGCATCCTTGTCTTACAGATGGAACATCTCAGCCTGCACAGAGTCTAAAACCTTTGAAAAGGAGGGCTTAGTTGACTCTGCAGCCTGATGTTCCTCTAAAGTAGCACGACAGGCTGCTCCAGGAGGGAGTGCAGCTGGATGGGAGATCTGGACGTGGAACAGTTGGCTCAGGACATGGCACCCGCTCAGTACCCCTTTCAGAGGATTTATTTGGTCTAGCTCTCTCTGTTCCTGTGCCCTGTGTGCCCATGGGAACATATTTCTGGTTGAGGCTCACCCCAGAGGAAGCCTCCGTGCCCCTCCCTGGTGCAAACCAAAGCACAGCCGGTGGAGGCAACAGGAGAATCCCTCCAAAAGCAGGATCAGGATCCCGCCCCAGATGCACCCTGCGAGCACCTGCAGGCCCTCTTAGACAGCAAGAGCTCTCAAAGTGGTCCTACTTGGGGATTAATGTTGGGAGAGCAAGCTCTATGTTCCCCACCTTTCCCTTTGACGGCAAAGATTTCTCTTGGGAGTGAGGACAAGCCAGATGAAGCTCTGGGCCGGGCAGTGGTGCCACCTGAGAGCATTCCCTCCTTCCTCACAGCACCTGCAAAGTCCTTCCTTCCCCCAGTCTCAGGGCAGCCAGGACCGAGATGGAAAAATCCGTGCACACGGCAACCAGAACTTGATCTCTGAAGTGGTGGAGCGTGTGTATTAATGCCAGGTGAGATCTGGCAAGGGAATGTTTGTTTTAAATTTCTCTTTAATCACTCTTAAAGTTTGGGCTTTGAAGTCTAGGGAAGTACATTTTCTGGTTTATGCCTCAGATGACATGGAAAAAGATATTCCACCTCCAGTACTGGAATATCATTTATAGATGTGTAAATTCATAAAGCTGTGCCTCTAACAATTTGCCCACGTGGAACCATCCCAATTTGCAGCAACTGAGAAGTTGACTGAAAAAAGAAAATAATTTAAGAAAAATAATATTTGAGGCATTTCTTTTATTATAATTGCCCCAGAATTTCAGATCTAGCTATTTCAGAATATAGGGTTTGTATCCAGGCTGTGTGCAAAAGAAGGGCTGGGAGGACAGGGAGAAGATGAACATACACATCTTGGGAAAAATATTTAAAGAAATAATGACAAAAAGTGGTAAGGTTTAGAGGGGTACAAGAGAATGCAGATTTATTTGAGCTCTGTTTTTCTACTACAGATGTTCTGCTAACTAGAGCAGAGATGTTCGGAGACCACATATTGGCTGTAAAATTCTAGGACTGAGATTAATTAAATGTCTGCTGCTCCTCACATAAACTACACTCGAGAGTTTTTCAGGCCTTCTACTCCTCTGAAGGAACAGCTGTAGAACACATCACATGCATATCTTGCACCCTTAAAATGTATTTTTATAACAAGTGTCATTTTTTTTTTTACAAGGAGAGTTTAACATTTTACCCTTCCTCTGATTATCTTGCTGCTGTTCAGAAAATAAAAACGGAGAAGGGTCTGATGCTTACTCTGCTAACATGTGATACTTCCTGCAGAGCACTGCCTCCACCCAACATGTGTTTTTAAGCAAAATTCATGGTAGGTTCAATGGTCACAATTATTCACTTGTGTTATGGCTTATGTGAGTCCATTTCTTGCAGCAGTTGTTGGAAGGTGAAGACCCCATTCCTGTCTGTTCTCCAGGTTAATGCCTGAAAATGCAAGAAATACAGTTTGTCATTTGCACCTCCTCCTCCTCCTGACTGGACAATCCCACTGCCTCTTTTGATCCATCAGCTCACCCCTCTCCTGGATACCTGTAAGACCTGCTTTTATTACATTATATGGGGGGTGTGGGGGGGGGTGTGGGTATGTTTAATCTTTCAGAAATCTCTTTTCTTCCTCCATGATACCTCAACAATTTGATTTCTAGCCTGCCCTCAGACAGTTTCCTATTTTAATTTGATACAGTACCCACAAATTCACAATTTTCTTGTGTTGTTACAGTAAAACAATACAGTGTTTTAAAAGTGCCCAACCCACTTTAACTCCACACCCCTCATAGCTGCCTCCTCAGCCCTGACAGAAAAATGAAGTTGATGTTTAATGTAAAATTTTCGGCCTACTGGAACTGTTATACCCTTGATCCACTGCTTGCACATGCCACTTATAAAAACACAACCCCCAAGCAAAGGTGTCTCCTTTGCTCCCTTGAAGATGTCGTTGCCCATAAAAGAAGCAAGTAAAACATTTTGCCTTAAAGCCACAGTTTTTCACACCAAAACCACGTGCATTCCTGATCAAATAGGACTGCTTTAAGTTCATGGGTTTTGTTTGAACTGAAGAGCCTGGCCAGTTACAACTGCCACAGGCAAGAGGGGAAGGATGCATAAGTTACCTCAGTCTTCAGGAGCGCTCTGCTCCCAGCACATCTGTTGAGACTGGCAGGAAGGATGCACCAATAATGGTGGTGTTGTCCTATTTATCAACCACAAATCCATTTCAGTATCAACAAGCAAGGTAAAGTCACTCAAAACAGGTCTCCATCTGAGTGGGTTTTCACAGCATCCAAGCCACAGAAAGACACATGGCCCAAAAAAGGGGCAGTGTTGCCTGTGTTGCTATCCTTAGGTGGGGGTTAAAGGCTATATAACTTATTCCAAATGCTGGAATATCTAGTCCTGTCCAGAAGACTAGCCTAAAATATTAATCTTTAAGAATTGTTTGCAAAATTACTTATAATGAGTATTTTATTTACTAATGAGCCCTTTAGAAATAATTATTTTTAAAGTGGTTTTAATGCATCACTGAAGGGAAGCATTAAGATGAGCAGACTTGAGCACTGTCATCATAATGTTTGCATTGTTCAGACTTCTGACAAGACCAACAAACCACAGCCCTGGACACTTCCAGGGATAAGGCACCTAGAGTTTCTCTGGGCAACCTGCTCAAGTGCCCCGCCACTGTCAGAATATAAACCTTTTGCTAATATCTAATCTAAACATCCTCGCTTTCTATTTGAAGCCATTCCCCCTTGTCCTGTCATTGCAGGCTCTTATAAATAATCTTGCTCCATCTTTCCTCTAAGTTCCCTTCAGAGACTGGAAGGCTGCATTGGGTCACCCCAAAGTCTTTTCTCTCCAGGCTGAACAATCCCAGTTTTCTCAGCCTTTCCTTATTAGCAGAGCTGCTCCATCCCTCTGATCACCATCAGACTAAAATTTCGTACAAAGTTGACAGAAGAGAGGCTTTTGACCCTCAGGAGGGACAAAGCTGTCCTATGTTAAGAATTGTGTGCCTACAGGGAGATTTTTGAATAAGATCTTACCCAAACCTGGGTCCATTCCCAGCTATAGCCCTGTGTTGATCGCAAGTCTATCAAATGCTGATTTTTTGGTATTTAGAACATGTTGGGCAGGCAAATTTCTTGGGTTTGATTCGGCCTTCTTATAATTGTACAGAACAAATGTTACTACTCACAGTAATTGCCATCTTCCCTGTGCAATGACATAGAAATGCCAGACAGTCCTAACACCAGAACAATGAAAACTGAACAGAATTATTTTAATTTACGAGAAGGAATAGTTCAATTAATGGTGAAAGACAGGTGCTGCTGGGTAGGACATCCCTGCTAGGCCTTGACAACTGGTCAGGGGGCTGTAGGCAGACACAGGACCTTGGGTTCATGGTTTTCTACCCCCTTCTTATAATATGCCTGAGCATTGAAAAAGAGGTGATGTAAAACAGGACCTTTTTATAAAAAACTGGAAGGACACCTGGATAAAATCCTTAACAGCTTCTCCAGTATCTCCACATCTCTCGAGCTACTCCTTCATGTGAGTGTTTATAATGTTTAGAGCAAAGTTTCTTACATGACTGTAACCCTACAGGATCAGGAATCCCCTGCTACCCGCGCTGTTATCTGCAGGATCCTGAAGGGTTTCACGGCCAAACCCAGGGGGGTGAAACACAATTTTAATGGCAGCAGCTTGTAGCTCCCAGAGACTCCAGAGGATTGCGTCTTCTTTCATCAGGATTGAATTCGATCCAAAGTGTACAAGACTTGTGTTGTGCCTCAAAGCTAATTGAGGATTTGTGGCTCGCTATCTCTCGGTTGGGAAAGGTCAGCCTTGAAATTTCCAGGTCAGAACTGTTTGACAAGGATTTAGTGTCATCCACAACTTGGGACATGCTAACAGGATTTCTTGTTTAAAGGCAGTGCTGTAACTGTAAAACGAGGCTAAGAGGGCAAAACTGTGAGGAAAGAGATGATTCATTCCAGTGATTTATCCTTCCACTTCCAGGCTCTCAGACTAGATGATGTTCCCTCTCATTGCACGAGGCACGACTGACCCATCTTTCCATTATTGCACTGCTGTGCTGAGTTATTGCAGTTTTGAAATGTAAACAGGACAAATTTCCTAATCCGTGGGGTAATTTGCACAAAATAATTTGTACCTTCCTGGAAAGCCTGGATCCTTGCTTGGTGTAACAGGGCAACCCAGCCAACTTCTACTGTCATTTGGGAAATCAAAAACAACTCCAGAGATGAGCAGTGGGACTCACCATTTAATTATCACCAGTCTTTCTAAGCATTCCTGTTTTTCCAAGGTTATATGGCTGGATAGTTGGAATTAGGCTGCAGCCTGGGAGAACATTACACTGGCCTCTTGTGCACCATATGCCTTTTCATTGACAAACTAACACTTCTTTAATGAGACATGCTGAGGTTATTATCCAAAATACATTCCTTATCCCGGATCTCATCTCTAGCACCTCTCCCAGGGGTACCTGGGAGTTTGGACCCAGCATATTTGCAAATCCAGGGCTCGATCAGGTCCCAGTGAAGTCAATAAAAAGATTGTTGGTGCTGAGCAGACATGCGTTAGGCTCAAAGGAAAAGTAAAACCCATCCAAGAAAATTACAGGTTCTTTTTTCAATCAAAATATGTCTTCTCTTTCTCTCGGTTTAATTTTTTTTTCTGCTGTTTTAACTTTATAACGAGTTTAAGTAACTGAGAAAATGTTTAAATTTTTAAATGTTGAATAGTCCTGGCACAATGCCCAAAAAAGTTAATGTGACCTTCCTAATACATAACTCTTACTAATTTTGAAACTTACTGACTCCAGTCAAGAATTTTTGGGGATGATAGAACACTGAAATGTAGAAAAAGAAATGCCAGGAGGTTGAGAAGCGAACTTTAGTTCGCAGGCATCACCGTTTCCAGAAAAAATGGAAAAAGAAGAAGGAACACTTGCAAAACTTTGGTGAGATAAACATTTCATAAGCACAACCTCAGGGTTGTGTTAATGCAGTCATTTACACGGGAATATTAGCTTTTGAAGCCTCTGTGCTTTAGTTAAGCTGTTCCTTAGAGAAATGGTGGACTTGCAGAGCAGCCCCTGGAAGGTACAGGAGCAGGTCTGTGCATCCCACCACACCCATCCTGCCCCTGCCAAGCGTTACAGGTGTGCACATCATTTTCTTCCAGACAGAGTGGTCAGGGGTGACATGCTGCTTGCAGGTGAAGATGAGGTCGGAGACCTGCATCCCTGCGGAGTCCTGCAGCCAGGGAACACCTGTTCCTGGCACCGTCTCGGGACGTGGAGAGGAAAGGTGGGATAAATAAGCGCTTTTGTTTGTCGGTGTGGGGTCCGGACCTCAGCAGGGGGAAATCAGTCGGAATCCTCCGGGGTCCCCTTGCTCTCACCTTCCCGGAGCCCTTCCAGCCCGCGACCTCGGCAGGGAACGAGCTGTTTGCCATCTCCACTCGGTGCCCTGGCAATGCTAAGGTGCAAAGGCGTCTGCAGTCACCTCCAGCGGTGTCCCCGCTGGAGCCCCAAGCAGGGGGTGACAGACGAGGGGACGGGGTCAGCGGGTCCGTGTGACAGCGGGGGGATGACCTAAGGGTCCGAAGTCATCCCGAAGGTCAGAGCAAGCTTTACCTCCTCCCCGCCCACTCTGCTGCCGGGGCTCGGGGGAATCGCGATCCGCCCAAGTGGATGACAGCTTGCCGGCCCTTAATGACAGGCTGGGTGCAGAGCGGCTGCCCGGACAGACAAAGACGGGAAGTTCGGCGCTGCCCGGGGCAGGGGCTGGGGCCGGGGCCGAGCGGGGACACGGCGGCACCCGGGGGCTCCATCAGCCCGGCAGAGCCGCGGCCGCTCCCTCGCTGGCTCCGGAGCCAGGCACAGACCTCTCTCCTCCTCCTCCTCCTCGTCCTCCCCCCCCGGGCGCCTCCCCCGGCAGCGCCTTCCCTCNAGCCGCAGCCCCGGCAGGACGCGAGGTAAGCGCGGCTCTGCGGCTCCCGGCGATTCGGGTCAGACCTCGCGTTTTTCACACAGACACCCCAACATCTCTCTCTGCCTTGGCCCGGCTTCCTCCGGCTCTTCTCCTCTCCGGCTCCCCTCTCTCCCGCTCACTCTCGCTGGTTTTCTCCTCCCCCCGAAGCCGCCCCCCCTCAAGTTTCTCCTTCTGTCTGATTAAATGAGAAGGAAGTGTGGGAGTGGTGGTTTTGAAGCTCTCCCTTTAAGAGGCAGCCTGCAGTGACGAATTGTTGAAATTGCCATTGCAGGATGGCATTCCGCTATAAATTCATTGTTCCACCTCCTCTCATCTTCACATTTCTCTCCCTTCTCCTCTTGTTCACATCGACAGACTGGGGATAACAACAACAACAGGAAAGATACAGGGAGGGGGCTTTTACAGAAATCCAGGACGTTTTCCGCTTCTTGGGCTTCTTTTTTTTTTCCTTTTTTTTTTTTTTTCTTTTTAACCATCGCACCGGAGACGATCGAGGCGGTTTGGGGTGCCTGAATTTCTTCTCTCCCCTTCTCCTCCTTCTCTTCAAAACAAAAGAGGGCAAAAGAAAGAAAGGAGCCCACCGGAGCCCGAGAAAGTGCCGAGTCGCAGCAGACCTGCCCGTGCTGCTGCTGGTGATGATCCGGTGACTACAGCAGAGAAGTGGAAGAGGAGTGGGAAGTGCTCAAACTTCTCTACTTGCCGGCTCCGAGCCGTCTCTCCTCCTTTTCCTCTCTCCTCACTTTGCCTCCCCGGCAGCAGCGATTTGGGATTTTTTTTTTCCTTCTTTTTTTTTTTATTTTCTCTCTCTCTTCTCGCTCTCTCTCTCTCTCGCTCTCTCTCCTTCCATGTGCTCCCGGCTCTTCCCTGCCGAGAAACACAAAGTTCACACGCGAGCGGCTTTTGTTGACATTTTTTTCTCTCCCACTCACACTTGACTTCGGGAGGGAGAANCGCCTCGACCCGACCTACGCGGGGGGCGGCAGGGCGGGCTACGTGCTCTACGCCGGGGGACAGCGCTTCCTGCTCGACCTGGAGCGCGACGGGCCGCGCTGCCACTACCGCGGCACGGTGGACGGCAGCCCGCGC
>WAAG01017806.1:2091-18516 GCA_013390105.1 Tichodroma muraria
CACAGTATTAAACAGCTGAAGGGTAGTAACTTCTGATGTCACCTCACCTGATGTGCAAGGCACTACCTGATCACACTCTTGAGTTCGAGGTCAGTTGTTCATCCAGTCCAAGTTAATGGTCTACAGTTTCACTCACTTTTCTGTGGAAAGCTCTGGAACTTCCAGCAATAAGTTATGCAGCACTTCATTTCAAAAAGCCAGAACTAAGACGGTGCATGGGGGAGATTTAATTACTAAGCCAAAGTAATCTGGCCTCTCATCAACTTGTTGAATTTCAGCACTCATTCATATCTTGACCTTTTAAACTCTTAACGTTCATTATGAAAAAGCATCCACAATACATTTTTCTTCTTCGGAAACTACTTCAAGTTGGATCTGCCATATGCGGAATTATTACATTACAACAGATATTTTAATCATCTTACCTCTCAAAAAGAAAACCCACAGATCATAATCTGATTTGACCTGTTAATTACTTTTAATTGATGGTACCTTTACTGAAGACAGCTGGAACACTTTGTTCAAGAAAATTGGGAATATGATGAAAAATATCCTTCTGACAGCAAGAACATGCTCAGAACTGATTAATCCTCACCTGTTTTTGATGTCGCAGAGAATTAAGTGCTCAGAAAAGGCAATTCTAGCAAAAGGATGGAAAATAGGAGCTATTTGATGTCTACTTTAAAAACATTGTATCAAATACCACGTAAAAAGAAAAAATCAAGCCCAAACTAAAACCAGTAAAGCACTGTTTTTACAATATTTTAAAATCACAACTGGTATACGACCTACGGAGATCTACAACTTACTACTACATCTGCTCACTAAAATATCTGGATTCTCCTTTTGGTTTTTGACTTGTAAACTTTAAAACTCTGAAAACAAGTATTTTAGCTTTTGCAGCCTTTGTTATAAAAAAAACCCAAACAAAACAAAACCCAGTTCAAACGTAAATTTAAGAGGAACATTAATAATCTACTTTAATTTTGAATTCAAGCCTGTCCCATTCCCCAAAAACCCAACACTGCACACAAGCATGCCCAGCCCAACTACTCCTGTAACTCCTGTCACATGCTTCACCAAACCTCTGATCACCAATTTATTCCACACGTTGCTCTGCACATGAACACTGCAATGTGCTTGAAACAAGTCCTAGCGGGTTTTGCTCTGAAAAATGTCTAGCTGGGATCAACAGCTTGTCTCTCCACAGAACTCGCCCAATGAATTTGCAGTGGCATGCTGGCTTTGGTGGCAAGACTGCTATTCTCCTATTCAAAGCCACTACAAGAAAGATGGATACATCTACTCTTTGCTACCACAGCAACTGGTTTTAAGCTCCAAGAGATACAGTGACAGACAGCACAGACAAAATGCACTGACAACAGGAAATAGGGAGGTAAAGAATCTAGCCTCTAAAATTCCACAGGGCTGTAATAATTAACAAAAATTCGATTTTGCATCTTTTCAGGTCCTACCATAGTTTAAAGGCCGTACTGACAAAATCAACAACTTTGCTACCTAGTTCCTGACACGGCTTACTCAAAGATTGTCAGTCATCATAATCAACTTCCCAAACTGACTTCCTACGCTATGCAACTCTCACATTTATTGACTGCAGACATCATCACAGGAACTCTGACTGGCAGCCTGCACAGCGTGCTGCTCTCAGAAAACACTTTTTTTCCTTAAGCAAATTGTTTCTCTCTACGCACTCTGACATTTAAAAACACGTGTTCAAACAACATGCAGTATTCTCAATGGAATTTCACCCAAAGCCTATATACAGCTCAAAAATTTTAAAGATATGATAATCCTTCTTTCTTAAAAACTTGTTCATTCTTCTTTAACTCCTACTGGAATCTTCTTCCCTTAACTGGCTTGCAGCTAACAGTACCCCATCAAAATGTTTTTTGAGCTGTGATCTCAGACTGCAGAGACAGGTTTATCTTTTTAGGAATATTTGTTTACAAAGTATGGAACACTACTGCATTATTATACTAAAAAGATAGAAGTTTTTTGAAATATCTTCCCACTGCCATTACCTGTGAGAATTTTAGCCATGTTGCAGATTCATTGTGCAGGAAAAAACCCAGTCCAGCCAGGTGTTTGTTTTTTTTTACTCAAGGCATAAAACAAAGCAAAAAAGTGGCAAAAAGACAAATCAATGCCTAAAACTAGAGAAGGTGCACGGACTCTTTCATGCAGTGGAAAGCACCTGATTAGGTACTAAAAAAGGGCACAGCTTCCACATGGATACGGTGAGCAAAGGAGTACTCCAGGTTAAGAGAGGGAGAATTTGAGAATGGGAGAGTCTATATCACCCTGCAGAAAGGCAGAGGCTTTTTCATTCAGCAGCAGCATAATAAGCACAGCTGCATTAGAAAAAAAAGTTATTCCATTATAAGATTTGTCTTATTGCAGCAGAAAAACACCAACAAAAACAAAAAAACAACCAAACTCTAAATTAAACATCTTAAATCAAGCTATCAGCTCTGACATGTTTCAGAGCAAGAGAAAGATAGTTACCAATTAGCATACAAAAATATAAATACAAAGCAGTTAATAATAGGATAAAAAAAACCCAATCCCTGTCAGTGAGTACTGACTATAAGGGAAGTTGCCCAGAGGAGTGAGACACAGAAAGCAGACAAAAGAGCTGAGACACAAGTGACACACACACACTACCATAATAACTACAGATGATTAAATGTAATCAAAGCTTCCAATTTAGAGTAAGCAGTAGAGTTCTGCTGGGAGTTACTAACACTATTCAAGCTCTACTCAGAAGAAGCACCATCATTTCTGGAGATAACACTTCACATGGTATCTTTAAAGAGCATGGGAGAATGCAGGTAAAAGGTCAGGAGAATGAAGGGTAGAAGAAAAAGGAAGTTAAACTTGAGGAGAACAGAGAAAGGCACAAACTTTATCTATGGATCTGCTTGCACAGAAATTACAAGGTTTAGTACCCAGATTAGCTGAGCATGTTTAAAGAGCCTGCAGGGTAGTAAGCCAAGCCTGGCTACTGGGCTCAGCCCCCTGCATGCTGACCCAGAGACTGCAGCAGAGTCTGTGGCCTCTGCTGGCATCCACTCAGAGGCAGTTAAGAAGAGAGTTCTGGGATTCTGCACTGGGATGTGAAGTGTTCACCAGTGATGCTGTACAGCAGTTACACAATGGAAAGTCTCCTTCACAGAAAGAGAAAACCGTGAAAAATGTATTCCCTCCTGATGATTGTTTTTCTCCTGGTACTGCAAATAACTGTGCTCGAAACTTAACACTCAGCTCAGTCCGTAAGGTCAGCAGGAATATTTAAATCAACCTGTGAGTGTCACCCCACTTTTTGGCAAAGTATTTCAACTACTTAGTTTCCAGTATCCAACAGAATACTTCAAATACTACTTAAGACACAGCTTTATAGTTCCATTTAGTACCATCTGTGTTGCAATTGCAATCAGTTCTACCACTCATGATGGGAGTAGGCTGAACCACTCTGAAACAGAAAATCCCAGATAACAGAGTGTACACTCAGAGGCATGTTGCTGGTATTCCCAAACAGCAAATCAACACCATGGTGTCCATCAGATATCTCTATATAGTCAGTCCTCACACATGAGTTTTAGGAGACTCCCTCTCAGCTTTGTCTCATTACCTGAACATGTGCTCACCTTGCACTGCATCTGAACAAGGAGAGCAGTAGTGGAGGCCCACACCCACCTACCTTTTGCCCTTTCCTGTCCCTGGTACTGCTCTTGACTCCAACACTGCCACAAATACCAGGTACAGAATGGGCAGCACAGGCTAATGAAGCTTTGCCAGACTCCCACACTGTGGGAGTCCAGCACTGAGTCTCCTGATCTGAATCTGCACAGGAGGAGCTGAGGCCCCACAAAGCTTATCAGCTAAACTTCCACGACACTGAGCCGCAATTCTTCTGTTTCAGGAGCTGCAACTCAGCTAATTATCTCTGCCATAAATAACCCACGGCCTAAATGATCTACCCAGGGACCTGCCTGCATAGTGAATAGAGTTACACAAAACAAGCAAGAAGAAATAAAGCAGAATTACATGTGGTCTCCCAAAAAGTTGACAAAAATCCTTAGAAGAGAATGAGAAGCCATACGTTAAGGAACAAGAAAGACTCTGAGCAAGCAGATTGGTCTAAAACACCCTGAAAAGTCATATGAAAGGGCACACAGGTTCTGAACTCTGACAAGCATTACATTAATTAGGGAGCAGCATTAATGAGGTCAGCAGTTCTGGGTTAGTAACGCTAGGATAAGAATGTGAAGGAGCAAAGTAGGTGAGGAGCAATACTGCAAACAAAACTCAGGTTTGACAAATACAGCATTAAGTTCAAAATTATTTTAAAAGTTTATCACACTGATTCTTCAGTGTAGCTTTCCGACTTTGACCATCATCACTAATATTTTAAGTCAGACCAACCCTCATTTCTCGATTTTCAATGTAATAAGGAGTCAGCTGTTTCCTTTTTAGCCTAAATAGCCATTCTACTCAAAAAATGGCTAAGACACGTTGTTTGATCAGTAATTCCACACCAGCTTAATTTATTTTCTCCTACTACACCTGCAAACTGAGACATGAAACTGAAAGAGCATGCTACAAGAGAAGCAGCAGCTAAGGCAGGTATCCAATTTCAAATACTTTTCGATTAACAGTACTTTAGGAGGAAAAAAATCTACAAAAATAACCTCAACCAACCAACCAAAAATGCCACAGGAGACCAACATGAAGCAGCCTTTGCTCCTTCTGCTAAAAGAAAAAGCTCTGCAGGGAATTTATAACTTTTCCTCTATTTTGGAAGCAAAGTAGAATGATAATAACAAAAACTTTTCAAATATGAAATATTTCCAATGTTATTTGGAAAAAAACCGTGCAAGTTTCCTAGTCAAATCAAACACTTTGAGCTCACTGAACTCTAACATTGCTCCTTAAAGCTACTAGTCAACAGGTTGTCAGACTCCTACCACTTCCAAAAGTTTATTGAAATTAATGAAGTTAGTTAGTTAGTTTTAGTTTTTCACTTCCTACACAACAACTGCTTGTTGTCAGTATTTCTAACTTCCTTCCTTGGTACACACTGCTAATGAAAAATTCCTCACTCAGTATTCAGTTCTGCAATTCCATTTTATAATATCCCATTTCAAACTCCACAAAGACCCAGCATTTATTTTCCCTTTTCCATCTGAGCAAAGGCAAGCTCACTTGCCTCTCTCTTTTGAACCACGATGAAGATGTCAATACCATGAGAAAAACATTTGAACCATAAGATCCTTCAGAAGTCATCCTACAACAACCTCCTAGACAAAGGATGACAGATTAAGATCAATTTGGCTTAGAGAGATTTTAATAAAACTAGTTTCACCTTGGTCACATTGAGTACAAGAGTATTTTCAAAGTCTATTTGATCTATCTTGCACATGAGCCATGGATTTCTTCCTCATTCAGGTAAGAAATTCTGAAATAGCAACCAATAGTACAGGTCAGACCACACACCAGAAGAACTGTAACTCAGAAAACACACGTGTGTTGCATAACACTAAGGGCATCCAGCCTGCTGACACTGCCAAGCTGCATTTCTGGGTTTAAACCAGCCCAAAGTTGCAAGAGGACATCCTGAAATTCCAAACTGCAGTACACCACATTCCTCAGAGTACATACAAAACTTCTGTCCATGAGTGTAGATGGCAGCAAGGACAGCATTAGCATTTCTGACAAAAAGAGTGCCGCTGTCACAGTCACATCTGCAAAACTGAAACTTCAAAAACTACTTGAGAGGATGCTGCCTGCCCCAAAGAGTAAACAAGGAAGGCGAGATTAGACTGATGTCTACCCAGGTTCAGTACTCATCCACCACACCCTGCTGAGAACTTGAAAATTCAAGGGCTAACTTCTAACTTCCACCATGCACAAGTCAGACATCTCCCTCCTTCAGTACCCAGCAATTCTGACGGTAAAGAGGAATCCAATAATGGAAATGCAACGCTAAGAGAGACAGAACATCTACTAAATTTATTAAAATATTTTTTTTCTATTGTTCTATTCTAATATGTCCTGTTCTATTGAAAGGGACCTGAGGTGAACACTTAAATGCTTCATCTTTAAACACATTTCATCATCCTTTTGATGGACACACAAGCTGTCTCTGTTAGATTATTTCACAGTCAATTAAAAAAGGTTCTGATTCATGACATTTAATGTAATAAACAGTGAAAGTTCAGTGTTAAAATATGGATTACAGTCATGCACTAGAGCATACCATGGACTTAGCTACAATGTTATAAACACCTCAAACAATAAACATTCTAAGGACTTGGAAGCTCTTGACAAGGAAGGAACATAGCAAGCTGTCCAGTGTTCAACGGTCTGTTTACAGTAACTGATTTTCCCTTTTGTTTTCAAATTGGATCTCAACCAGAACACCCATGAAGACTAGTACCACCCCAGAGAATGCCAGGTTTTCAGGAGGATGAAAAGAAGCTTTCTTTTATTTTGCAGGGGGGGAGGCAGGAGAGGTTGTTGGTTGGTTTGATTTTCTCCAACATGTATTTTAAGGAGTTTCATCATGTGGTTGGGCAAACATTTCTGCAGCTCTTTTTTGCCTTTTATTATCCATTAACAAGCCATCTCTTGGGTTACCTTATGTGTCAGTTTCTCTGCAGATACTGAAGCAGCATTTCTCAAGGGCACTCCCATCAGAAATGCAGGTACAGGGACTAGATTTACACCAAAAGAATTATAACTATTCAAGAGTTCCTTCTTTTCAAATGGGCACTATGGAAAGTACTAGCTTGCCTTCCAGAGAGTTTCAGAATAGCATACCTGCTGTGGACCCAGAAAGAAGCTCCAGAACAGTAAAACACAAGTGGTGGGATGATGGTCCATTATACACTTAAAACAAAACTTCCAGAACCATATTTTTATCTCAATGTAGTAAAACAACAAAGTGCAGGAGGTTTGCAAATACATTCTACTCTTACTCCCTTACATAACTGCAAAGGTCTCTTTAAAGAAAACACGTTCAAACTCAACTACTTGTTGCTGAGCATTCAGAGGATACCTAAGTAGTGTATTAATGCCTTCAGCTACATACAGTGAACAAATGAATGTTTCTCTGTTTTACCAAATGGCCAATTTCTATTTCAGTCTGATTTTGCTAGATAAAATTCTCAGAAAATGTATTTGAAGTCTAAAAGAAATCGAGAAGTATCTCAAAATAAAGAATGACAACACAGTATGACAGGAAGGAAAAAATACCAAAACTCATCAAAATGTCTAGGACTTGAAGCATTCAGGGAGGTGGCACTACTGAGCCAAAACAAGTCTGGAGCACTGCAGACTCACATCACACTGAGTATCTAAAAAACTCACACTGACAGATGCTGACAAAGAAACCTTCCGAAGCAGAACAGGACGCCGCTCATTCAGGGCCATAAAGCAGCTTTGCGAGCAGAGAACTTCCACCAGCTCTGTGCCTCCACTGGAATGCTCTGTTGATTTATCTTTTGCAAAAGCTTGTCAACTGTGAAACAAGCCTGGGCTTTTGAAACACAAGGTAAAACTGAATTTAAAGTAAATATTCAACAAGAATAAGAACTCTAAAGTTTTAAAAATTACATTGCAGCCAGTGCCAGTAACCACATAAGTCCATTTGTTTGGCATATAAATTGCCCCTTCCATCTCACACAATCCTTTTTGCTTCAACTCTGCAAGAATGAAGTTTATGAAAGGCCACCTCAGCTACATTGGACACGATTTTAATAATGAAGTCAGACAGAAAGTGGAAACCACATAAAGAAGAAGTACCAAATCCTCCAGTTTCTTATCTAAGATATGCTGTTCCTTGTCATCATGTAAGAATTATTAAGCAAAACAGACTGCTCCACACACTAGTATTTAACACCAGAAAAATTATTGCAGTAGCTCAAGAGACAGATTCAGAATTTTGAAACCTTACACTAGAAGAAAATTTAATCTTGGCTAGAGGCTTTTGTACACTATTTAATTGGGATTGACACTTGTGTTTAAAAAGAGACTGTGGAAAAAATTAAGAAAATGTAAGTTCAATAAATAAAATATGATGCATATTTTTTCATTGTATTTGTAAGCCTAAAATATTCTCTAATACAAAAAAATTTCAGAAAAAAATATTCAAGTGTTGACATTTTCAGCAATGTGTTTTCAAAACAAAGCATCAAGTTACTTTATAGAAAGTTTATAGTTCACAATGCACCCTGGCACTTCTTTAAACATATGGAGCAGTATCTTCCTAAGTACATGCAGAGATAAGCATGCCATTCCAGCCACAGCAGCTGCTCTGATTCATGTTTATGAAATGCTTAAAATTCTTGGAATATACATACACACTGCAAAAAGAAGATGCAGTGACATCATGAATCTCCAGTCACTACTAGCCTAGCCTGCTGTCTATGCTGTTACTGAAGAGGCTGCAGCACAGGCTTGGTGGAGACTAGTTTTTAAGAAACAGTTGAGTACAGAACCCATTGCTAGTAGTGCACAGTGAGCCTCTCAGCATCCATCTGCAGCATCATCATTAACCCTGCTAGTTACCATGCACTAACACAAGCACCCAGAAATGTTTCAGGCACACCTTCCCGCTGCTGTGCTGACTGATGCACCTCAAAATAAGCCCTGTACCATTAATAAATATATTCATGGCTTAATTCGTCAAAACAGTACTTGTGGTAAAAATTTCTGTCCTGAGTTATAACACTTAAATAACAAATAAGTCACTATAGGATGATAAGCTGTTAGGAAATTCATGAGGGGCTGTGACTACACAAATTTCCCTATAGTGATCCAAGTGAAATGAGACAGAACATTCAAATTACCTCCTATTGAAAAAGTTCCACCTTACAAGTCACTAGCTTCACATTATACAAAGATGATGTAAGAGTATTTGGTAAGCATATATGTGAGGATGTCTCTATTTAGGATGTAACAAAATGCCGAATTAAGGGTGTGGCTGATGACTATAGAATATATTAGTTCATGATATGGTTATGAATTTATAGATGTTTTGATGGCTGAGGGTTGGGTTTTTAAACTATTATTTTCATATTAGAAGGCAGCTATCAAAAATAAAGGCTAGAATTACAGATGATAACACTAACCAAGCATAACATTATCAGAAAGCCATTTACTTTTCAGGCAAAATGAGAAATTACATAACAGGACACTCTCCTCTGACACTGAGAACAGGCTGTGTAACTCCTGCTCTTCATCAACATGGATATCTTGAGCTCAAATCATTGATTTTCAACTCCTGGCAGCAACACATTTTTCTGGCTGACCTCCATATTCTAAGATAACTTACCGAGGGCCTCCATCACCTCCCAGCAAACACACCCAATCTCAGCTTCACACGAAGAACCACAACGGCAAACACGATCACCCCAAGCTCCATCAAACCTCCAACTCTAATGACCAATTCCATAGCAACACACAAAGTCAGGCTATGGCTAGACAAACTTATGGCCCTTGTACTGCCTCTTGTGACACACACAGGAACATTCCAGTCAAGAGCACAACTGTTTTGGTTAACTTGGTGCTTTGGGTCACAAGTTAACTCAAGACTTGAGTCCTGTGGTGCACATCACTGCACAGCAGGGGCCTTTCTGTTGTGGGCTGCACTCACTGTCTCCAGCCAACACCTTGACACCTCCTTAAAGAGCCTTCTCAAGTCTGCCATCAGTAACAGAAATTCTCCCAAAATATCAAACAACCAGAGAAATTACTCAGTTAAGCAAGATCATCTGCACAAGCAGTTGGCAGCTGCTAGAGCAGGCAGTAATTGTTTCCATTAATAGAGTCAAACCATGCCCAGGGCGGGCAAAATAAGCAAAGCACTACTTTCCCATCATTAAGGACAGTCTGTCCGTGCAGGAGAGACACTGGCACTGCAGCCAGAGGCAGCCACCATTACTCAGAGGAACGCGGGAGTTCAAATCTGATAAAGTCTCAAACACAATAGCAACAAGTGCATTCATCAATTTAAAGATTTAGCTCTAATGTTATTACTAGAAGTACCACCGTGTTGAATGCCTGAACAGCAGCTGCCTGCCTGCACATGCTGCCCTGCAGGCATGATCAGACTGAGAAGGGATTCACTTTGTCCCTGAAACTTTGTGCCAAGATTGACACCCCAGTTCTGCTCGGCACACAGACCGGCAAGAAGGGCAGCTGGTGTGCACTGCTGCTCCCTGAGCTCAGCACCCGCACTTCTTAAGCACTTAATGAAGTATCCTGAATCTAACCCACACCTGGGTCACAATATGCTTACAAGCATCATTTAACTCTAGGATTTTAACTATTAAAGTACAATGAATTAGATGTCTGGGGTCTTACCACATGCACATTTAATAAACCTACTAGATGCACAACAGAACAGAGAATCTTGTTTTCAAAACAAGACAACTGTCTCTATTTACACTAAGGAGGTAAGGAGGCAAAAAGAAAACTTTTCCTTTAATCCTGACATCCCCCCCAAAAAAAGAAAAAAACCCTCTGTTTTAAGAGGGCTGTATTTTTTTTTTAAATTCACGATTCCTTTCAATAGACAACATATTCAAGGTGCACTGACTAGTAATCCAGAGCTGAAAAACACCCCTGGCTGCAGAAATAAACATATGCATGCATAGCTGTACCTTCTAAACACAGAAGCTAAGCATGTTTATAGGCCAACTGATCTTTTTACACATATTTTCCTGTTCCACAACTTAGATACTTCCAACATAGCAAAAGAGAAAAACTGGACAGGTTTGAAGCTGCAGCTCATTCAACTGTCTTCTACTCAAAAACATTTGAACACAACACTCAGTAGTCCAAAAGTACAGAATGGCTACAAAGCAACGATTGCCTAAACATGGTCATTCTAAGAACAGTTTTCCTTCTCCTCAAATGCTTTATCTATTTTTACTCTGAAATTTTGCCAGCTATGTACTACAGGCCGCTTACCCACAATCCCAACATCTTCCAACGGTAGTTTCCTCTAGCAATCACATAATGTCCTATCAGCAGTCTGGATTTTATAAACATGGTGAAATAACGGATGTTACATTTACTCACAGTTCAGGACACCTCATGAAGAACCAAGAGCCGTATCACACAGTATTTTGGACTGCAAGTTTGTGCCTCGTTGTCTTCAAAATTATATGGAATTTTAGAACAGCAGTTTTAAGGAATTGCATCTAGTGCTGCATCTGAGGCGTGAATGGATTAAAGCAATGCAAAAGTAGCTCCCAAAACGACATTTTCCAACCACACATTTCATAATTCAAATCCATCTCCTCTGCAAAGGTTCAAGGCTAAGAGTTCACATCCTGAACACTAATGTCTAACAGGAAAGTTAGGTCAAAGTCAGATCAAAGTCAGATTTTACAACTTCCTGCAAAGATAGAAGTTGCTGCCTTCTACTATTTTATGATCCACCTCCAACAGGTGATAATTTGAAATTCACACAACAAAGACGTGATCTGGTCAGTCATTCCTTCAGATACAGAACTAATCAGCAGCTGTCCTATTTCAGCTTCCAGAATTTTCAGTCTGAAAAAGTTACCCCTATCATGAAGGCCTCTAACAGCACTCTTCTCTCATCTCTGATGCCGCTCAAAGCAACATACCGAAAACGATGAAGTTACTGCAACCACCAAGGGATGGATCGTGTACCAAAGACCATCCAAAA
This sequence comes from Tichodroma muraria, assembly GCA_013390105.1. Taxonomy (NCBI): domain Eukaryota; kingdom Metazoa; phylum Chordata; class Aves; order Passeriformes; family Sittidae; genus Tichodroma; species Tichodroma muraria. Next base: position 13,817 of record WAAG01017806.1, read on the forward strand.
TCGTGTTTTCTCCAAAGCAGAAAGAGCAACAGCTGTTTTCTGGAAACAAGAGTTTTAGGACAAGCTGCCTAGGGATGAAATCTGTGCTTCAGATATTAATCTTTGAAAGTATTATGACCTACAAAAACTAGATAGATGCACACACATCTGCTCCCAGCTATTTATTTTATTAAAGAGCTTAAACCTATAAAAAAAAAAGAAAGCCCCCATATATTCTGGAATCTTTAGTCATCTAGCGCTATAAGAAGAGGAGTTTAAGTAGAATTGGGCTTTGGTGCTACTTGTCTTATCAAAATGAGGATGGAAGAGGACAGAGCAAACAAGTCATAACATGCTGGGGTTTTTTAAGAGTTAAGATGGGTAAGAAAGATACTTTCAGGAAAAAGTGAGATTTTGAGTTCAGCTGTACAATCTGAGAACTTCTTTCTTATTTTCTGCTCTGAGATTTTTACTAAGGCAAAGTTTGCAACAGGCTACTATGCTCTAATGGAATGAATTGCCCAATAAACGAATTTGTGTTTTAGTTAAAACTACAGATGAAATAGCATTTCAGTTCTACTGTCTCCATGGCTCCTTGTTTATTTCTGTCAAGACAAATATTTTGCTTACCAAAGGAAAAATCATGTCATGAAGAACTGTTATCAAGGAGCTAAAATAAAACTTTTCAGATCCTATGTGTCAAAACGCGTAGCCGAAAGGAAAGGAAGGAAAGAAGGAAAGCATATTTTAACAATCAGAAACAGAGGAGGAACCAAACCAGTAAGACCTCATTTGACCTACTGAAAAACAACATCCCTAATGTAAAGTCAGATCTTCAGTAGACAAAGAGATGTGAAATCTCCACTGTAAAAAATTAATAATTTTGCAGGATTGTCTGTGACTCCATACTCTAACCATCTCATAGTTACATTTGAATACGGCATCTTGTTGCCCACAACCAAATACAAATATTTATATCAGGACAGCAAGATGTATTCAATTGGCTTTGAAACATAATACCCATTTCTAAAAGACTGTAAGTTAGAATAGAGTTTTTTTTCTGTGAAGGGAGTACTTTGAGAAAGGAAATTCAGGTTCCCAGGTAAAGACAGGAAAAAAAAGCAGAATCCCCAGAAACTTTCTGCTTGGGAAGAAATGGAAATCTATATTGGTTTGTAAAGGAAATGGCTGAGAGACACGAGAGGTAACTAAAAGAACAAACAAGCACACTTCAGCACATATTAAGGAAACTTCTGCTACCAGTAAAAGCAAAACACAGGTTAAAGTATGAAGTCCGACAACGAACTTCCAAAAAACTTTGCCATCATGAGAGATTATACCTGACAGCAGCTAATGAAAACTGTTCCTTTTTGAACTCTGCCTCTTATTATTTCAGTTGATAAAAGATTTTCCTGTGCCTTTCAGACTAAGACTGTTCAGTTTTACTATGTTCTGGTTTTCCTCCTTCATTAGTTTAGAACACTGGAAGTCATGTGCCTGTGGGCAACAGCAGGCATGCTGCTTATAAAAAGACAGAACACTTGCATTTAATAACAATTACTATTTTGTAGCTGTCTTTGTTACAGTGTGAGTGCTGTGTGGTCTAGTAGTTAGAAGATGCAGTCAGAATCCTTTTCTAATTTATGGTTATAACTTTACCTCTAATACAATAATGAAAGTTGAACAAATGACAGCACTGTCTGCGATTTTACATCACCTGTAAAACTAGCATTACTTGCCCATCTAATATCCTTCAGAACTATCCTTAATAATGCCTAGAGACTAATTAAAATAATGCAACTGAATTTAGATTTAATTCCAAAACTCCATACAGCACAGGCAAAGCTAGCCTGTGAAAATCAGATTTTCCTAAGCTTGGATGTTCTTTGAAGAGCAAATTTTATAGTTATTAAAGAGTTACCTAATTTTTCTTTAGAAAATTCTGTCAGTGTCTTTTAAATTGTAACTGAGAGAACAAAGCAAATAAAGAGCATGGTTCTGAATTCTACTCTGTACACCCTATAGTCTTTTGGCTTCAGCTGAATTAAAAAAAGCAGTCCTGGAAACCAAATTTGCTTTAGAAGGCTACTTATTCTTATTCCAAAATGCAGCACAAACTTGTACTTCCATTCAGCTAGAAAAGGGAAATTTCCATATAAAAAGATAAAACGCAAAAAGGGAAAGGTAAAACTAAACAGAATATTAAAATAATGCATAGAATAGAGAAAGGCCAATTAATCACACTAACAAATTAAATCATTTTTGCAATGACATGGTTCCTCTGAAAGAAAAATCCAGTTAAGCTATATAAAAACAAGCTACACAAAGAACACCAAAAATCCATTTGACATCTCTAACCCTGCCAAGGCATCAATCCAAGTACAAGCAGCAACTGCTCAGCAATTCAGAGCCAGTTTATACAGACATTTTATGGTGGGTACACACAGAAGAACAGAATCCATTTCTCATCATGAGAAATTGAACTATTTATATTGTGCAAAAAGTATAAACCAGTAGTTTAGCACTAAAGGAAACATAAGGATGTTCATGAGGGCCTAGAAAGCCCATTAGGAATCTTCACAGATTACGTGCAATGTCTGCCATTAAGCAGGCACCCAAACTATCCGTTTGCACTAATGAGAGTTACTTCTGATCAGTATTTCTGACTGTTCTTCCCAATAACACAGCTGGCAGTTGTTTCAAACACACAAGTTAGCAGCCAGCCAAATTCCAGCCTCACACTGTGCTGCAAGCAGGACAGCCATCCCTTGCCAACACAGCTGCCGACGGTGAGGTCGCACACAAGAGTCACAGCTCACCCATAAGGCTCCTAACGTAGAAACAGAAGCCAGCTCCCACCAAGAGAAGTTATATATTTTACAGATATTAAAGCCTGATAAACACAAGACACACAAGCTCTCAAAAGACAGTCACTGCATAGTCTCATTGTATACCTGCAGACCAACGTGCACAACAAGCAAAATTCCCACGTTACTGGCTCTTCATTAAATCACCTGGCCCTTAGTCTCTCAAGTCTATTGAAACAGTGATTTTTAAATCTTAATTCTGTTTTTGCTTTATAAACTCTATGTATATTTTACGTTTCATACCTGTCAGTTCCACTCACTTTGGGGAGTTTGTTACTATTATTACAGCAGTGCTGTGACAGAAGCTATATACACACTTCAATAAACTCCTGTTTATTGAAAAAAAAGCAACCCATACATTCGAAAACAAAATAGTTTTTAAAAAGTCCCAAGATTTCCATTTCACAGATGAGCTGCTAAGACCCAGAGAGGCAGCACAACTTATAGAAGATCACACAAAAATCTTTGAAAGAAGTAGGAAACAAGCACAGATCTTTCAAGATGCAGGCCAGAACTTTAGCCACAGCAATGGTTCTGAAGACAATGCAAGTTGGATCTAAAATAAACTGGTTTGATTACAGCTATATTCTAGTACATGGGTTAATGTGAGAAGCACCTTCATGCCTTGGACATGTAAGAATAGAAGAGGTCTCCATTTTTTCTGTTTGAAAGCTATAAAAGCATGACATTCCGCCTTTGCAAAAAAAGGAATATTATCACATTACAGTTTCTTCATAACTATTATGAACCGAGTCAAAATTTTTTTTAAAAAAGACTTAAGTAGTAGGAAGGTGCTAGGTTGAAAATCTCCATATCCATTCAAGTGATTTCTCACTCCTTGGCATTAAATGGATTTAACTGATTGGTTGAACTTGAGCAGTCAATAGGTGACCGAGCAGATAAGAACACAACATAAATGAACACACAAGACAACCTAACTATTCCCCTTGCACCTCCCTGTCTTTCCCCACACTCCCTCAAAGGAAAGAAATCTTTTCCTGTTCTGATCTATTTTTACAGTCTAGTGCATTGGTATTTTGGATTTTTTCCAAAGGTATTCTTTACTGGAGCATCACAACTAAATGCCAGATTTCAAAATTATTTTAGCATATTCTCATAGGCTACTTCACAGAACAACACTGAATTAATAAAGGATCTAGCAATTACAGTCTTTTCAAATGCAAATAGTTTAAAACCTAGTAAACAAAGTTATATAAAAAAAAAAATCACTAGCATAAAAATCAGATTCTGCTTCTCGTTCCCCCACAGGTTACACCAAATTGTTAACAGCCTACACTCAAGGGAAATTTCTGAAAACAGCACACACAGTCTAAGTCCTTACCTACTCAACAGTTTATTTTTTGAGAAGTCAATCAAGAATCAACTTCTAAACCTGGGAGGCTAACAGGGATCTTCTGTCTCCACACTGGGTACCTCCGACTCCCCCAGGAAGACAGGTAAAGGACCTATCCTCACTTCCCACGGATGCAAGCCCAACTCAGCAGCCCCGCTCAGCGCTCGCCTCTCGCCCTCTCCCTCCCACCGCAGCCCCGAAAAGCACCGAGCGACACCCTGGGGACCCCGCTGCTGCCCCGACAAAGCCAAGCGAGGCGCCCGTGAGGGCGAGGCGGAGGAGCCGGGGCTGGGCTTTCACTCGGGGCACGGCGACTCGGGGTCTTACCTTTCTCCCTGCTTGGCGTTGGAAGGCGGCGGGTGAAGCACAGTCTGGTTCCCCTCCATCTCCACGATGCACTTGGTATTCAGGTCCAGCTCTGCAAGGCGACACGGCGGGGGGCTGTAGCCAGGGCGAGGGAGCGCAGCCCCTTCTCCCGGCACGCCGGTGCAGCTCGGCCC
>WAAG01017807.1:0-54850 GCA_013390105.1 Tichodroma muraria
ATTTTAATCAGTGATACTAGAAAATATTTAGTTATCCTGATAAAAAAGTGAAAACAGTGATACTTGTAAAATGAAATTCAGCTTTTCACCTTTTTCTAGAGAGTAAATGTCAGTGTCATCATTATTGAAGATGAAGTGTTTGATCCTTGGAATCCATCTGTTGTGGCACTTTATCCATTTTAAACCTACTGAAATGAGTAGATCCCTCATTTTTTCTGTAATCACTCCATACCTGTGGGAAATTGTCTTGCTTTTCTGACTGTTTTACTTTTTCCCTGTTTTACTTGCTGCACTGCTTGGGACTGCATGAGTGTTTTTCCTTTGGTTGCTCATGAAAACAAGATGTGTTTCAGTAGGATTTCCTAGTGAACAAGATTTTACATGAATGAAGAAATAAATGTTTGATGTAAAGGCTTTCATTGATTCCCAAAGGCACGGCCCATACAAATTCCCTTACAGCACGCATTTCTGTCTCTTTTGCATAGTCAAAACTATTTCAAAAAGATGAAATTTTAAATATTTTATTAACTGCTGAGAGTTCTACCTTCTTGCTGTGATCATTTTCAAGGCAAGTCAAACCAGGGCCTCCTTTCTCTGAGCATTGAGCAGCTTTTATTATTATTATTGTCAGCTGTGGAAAGGTCACTTCTTTCACCTTGGCGAGGTGATTTAGGAGGGGGAAAAGGAGTCAAATAAGGTAGCAAGCCCAAGGTAGCAGTTTGTAACACATTTATAATTTTAATATCAGGGCTGAGAGGTAATAGAACTTTTTTTCTTGTTGCAGGATAATGCAAATTCCGATCAGGTATTTTGAGGTATGGTTTTATAAGACTCTGTCTTTTCTATTATCAGATATCCCAGTGTCATGACCAGTCCATTGGACTGCACAACATCTATATTATTACTAGCATTGATTGCTCATAAAAAATAGGGTTTATAATTAGGAGAGCATAAAGTTACTACCTGGAAGAGTGGATAAGGAGAAAATGAAATGAAAAGTCACTTAATCTTAGTACTGCAGTTCTGCAAAATACCATTTATTTTTCTCCTCATATAACTGAGTTCTGTGTTGATAACAAGCTCCTCAGTTAATAAATCTGTGGCAGCTATTGAGACTTCTCTTTTAATAACAGAGCTAATGAAGGAGCATTAAGGAAAGGAAAAATAGATTTTGCAGGGTTTATTCCCATCTTGGAAGTATGCTGAGTGCAAGAAGACTTGGGCAAGGAATTGTTTTTATAACAAAGTCCATCTGCTTTCTGCACGGTCACCATTGCATTCCAGGGTTATGTGTACTAAAAAGGAACTGCTGATTTGATTTCTCAGCATTTAATTTTAAATTTACTTCATTTTCAATTGATCCAGCTAGCTAAAAGATGCAGATTATTTTGTGCTATGAAGATCTGCTCTGTTTCCCATTGTAATCCTTCACTGTTCTGCCTTTCACTGCTCAAGGAAAGATCCTTCCAGCAGATTGAGAGGCCACTTTGAAGGTCGTGTGTTCATTCTGAGATAGGTTATGACGTCTGTAATGGGAGCAGAGTGGGTGTGCCCAGCTTTTAAAAGAAATGGACTTCTAAGATTAAAGTGAGAAATAAAATTCTCTTCCCTGTGGGTGGGGTTCTGACTGGCACTCACAGAACCTGATCGTGTTTTCTAGTCATGTTTGCATGTTTTCAAGGTACACCTGAGCCTTTGGGCAATGATTTTTATTTCATTTCAGCTACTTTTAACTTACTCTTATTTTATTCTCCATCCCCCCTTAAAAGGAAATAGTTTTACCATATATTGATGTTATAGTTAATTTTATGCCAGAATAATCTGTCATGTTTATGAGCCAGACTTGCTTTGTGTTGTATTCAATATGGTCTGTTACATAAAAAAGGTAAATACAGATGTTGGAGATAACTGAATGTGCATGTTGAAAGTGATAGAAATTCAATGATTTTTCAAAATTCTTGCTCAAGTAACTGAAATGCCATATCAATCCAGTTTCATATCTAATATCAAACTCTTTGTTTTAACTTAACATATATATATTAAGAAAATACTTTGTTATTACCTGAAGAAGGAATTTATATATATTTTTTATGATTTTGTTCTGTGGTTTTGTGTTTTCCTAAAATCCCAGCTCAACTTTGCGATTACATGGGGAAAAAAAAAAAACACAACAAAAAACAGAAAAAGAAAAACCTACAAACAAACAAACAAAAATAAAAATCAGCAGTTCTTTGACTCTCTTAACCTGTAGAGTTGATGGGCTTGAAAATAGTGTTGAAGGCCCTTGTCCCCAGTGAGAGCAGGTATCACTGCACTCTCTGCTCTTGGAGGAGCAGCAGCACGCTGGGGTTGATGACTTCCCTCCTTTTGTGCTTTAATTGCCAGCGCTTAGTGACACCGCAACCAGCGTGGAGATTTATTCCCATGCAAAACAGATTGACTTAGGGTAATTTGAATACTTTATGCATGGCTGGATTCATTAGGAAAAGGAGGCAAGGCAGAACTATAAAAAGCACTAATAATCTTGCTAAAGGAGCCGTTAATTCCCCATAGCACTGGAGACACTTCCACTGAGCAGGGAAGGGAGGCTGATTCTGCCGTCTCCACGGGCAGCCTCTGCTCTCTGTGCAGACACAGATCACAGAGACGGCTTCCTTTGTCTTCTTTAATTGCCTGGCCCGTTTGTGGCTTTGCTGGGTCGGAGCAGTGGCTGAGGTTGGAGGGGACCTCTGGAGGTCACCTTGGCCACCCGCTGTGCCCGCCCGGTTCCCCGGAGCTTGTCCGGGGATGGGATATCCCTGGGGATGGAGACTCCAGCACTCCTGGGCAGTGCCCAGTGCCCTCCAGAGTCGGGGGAGTTTCCTGCTGGTCAGATCCTGTGTTGTGCCTGTTGCCAGCTGGACACGGCTGGACAGAGCCTGCCTGCGGCCCCCGGGCACCGTCCCTGCCGGTGTTCCAGCTCTCTCCCTGCTCCAGCCTTTCCCCTGGCACTCCAATTCAGCCATAAAGCAGCTCACACACGGTGTTTGTACCCCCAGAGGTGTTGGGGACCCGAGCTCTGTGCCCAGCCCTCAGCATGGCCCTGCCGGGGGCACAGGCTGGGGTGGGCTGGGCAGGCAGAGGGAGCTGAATCTTTGGGAAGAGCTGAGAAAACCTCGGTGCCTGCAGTGGGCCTGGCAGGTGTTTTGCTTCTGAAGTGACTTTGATGCCGTAGGATTTTAGCTTTTCTATTTTTCATCTATTTGCAACCCTGCAGTTCTTTAGTGTGTAACTCCAAACTCCAGACACAGTGTGAGCTGCTGCTTCCCCATTTTGGGCAGACACAGCAATTCCTCTCCAGGCCTGGGAATCAAGGACACCTCACTGTCCCAGGCCCTGAGAGATGGAAACCAAAGTGAGCTGGGGGGGAGCAAACTTGGGGTAAATGACTTCATTACCTGAAGGTGTAATTGGCAGATTGACACCCAACATGCAAATGGACCAAACTCATAAAAATGTGAAAACCCGTGACCCCTGGTCCATTTTTGCGTGGAGCCCCTGGGGGGCTTTCTCTGCCCTAAATGTACCTGAAGTACAATAAATACAACTGCTTTTTATTCTTTTAATTCTGTCTGGCCTCTGTTTTTGGGTAGTCCCAAAAGGCATCAACTTCTTAATGATATTCCAGCCCTGTGTAAAAGTCCCAGTCCTCTTTTGGGACGTCTTGGTGCTGCAGCAGTGCAGGGACAGAAGTGATGCAGAGCGGCACCTGAACGGGACATGAGGGAAAAGGTCTAAAGGAAGCAACCTCCAAAACAAAAAAGAAAGAAAAGTTTGCATGGCAGGAACTCATTGTCAAAAAGAAAGATGCAAACCTGCAGAGCTGTGGGGGTTAATCTTCTGCCCCTTTTTGTGTGTGTGTGTATTCATTGCTTTAAAATTTTATTGTAAAGGCATTTAGGAGTGTAGCTGGTACTCGGTGATTGTTTTCCTGGGATAGATACGTATTTATTATTCATTGCAATAATTGCTGTGTAATATTTTATACTAAAAGTTGTTCACGTTGCACAATCAGGAAATGCTTAGGAAGTGGCTGATTTAACTGTTCTATTTTTAACTCTGTACCAATTTATAGTGAGAGGTATTTGGGCTTTTAGACTTGGAGCATCTACCAGGTTTTCACCACTGCACTGGGCAGTACCTTCTCATGAAACTTGAAATACGTATTTCCAGAGATTCTGTGCATAAATTATTTATAAAATTTGAAAGATTTTTACCCAGAATTTCATTTATTATGTGCTGTTTCCAAGGGGACTGTGTTTCGGGATTCTCCTAATGCTTTTATCACCCAGCTTCTCTGATCAAGAAAGTAATTTATTGCTGATTGCAGAACTCTTGAACTCAGTCTGGCAGCTGCAGTGTGAAACTTCTCTGATCCAGTCTCCTACTTACTTATTTACATATCATTCAGAATGATTTTCAGGGCTGTTTGAAAACCTCTTGACATTGCATTATCCATGTTTCAAATCTTGTGGTGATTTGTTTTTTTCTCTCTTTTTGTTACAGATAACAAACGAGTAACTTTGGAAAGGTCTCGTTCTCGACACAACGGAGCAATTGCAGCTGTATGATTCTTCTGATGCCAAAGAATTAATGAATTGTTTTATTTACAATGAAATGGATGTGCTTTGGGAAGAGTTTATCATCCAAATTGGCAATGATCATAAAGGAATACTGGTATTGATTAAATGAGATGGTGTAAAAATATGTAATTTTAAAGCTGTTGCTAAAAAAATCCACATACTGTATCTTATTACCCCAACTACCAAGATCTGTAAACAGTGTTAAACAGTAGGGTATATATCTTATTCTCTTATGTTCTTTCTTTTGTTTTTTCACCCTTTTTGTTTATGCTGGCAACTCACATGAAAGGAGTTGGGGATTTCTAGGTTATGTTTTATATGAGTAAGAAAATACAGTTCTGTTGAAAGAGTACAGCTGTGGATTCCATTTGCAGTTCCGATTTGAACATGAAAGGAAAAATAATAAAATTGTATGTTAATAAATTCAGAGATGAGCTGGTCTACATTATCAGAATCTTTTTTGTAACCATAAAAAAGCAACACAAAGCCCCAATCAGGTTGCTGAAAACCTTATCTCAGTGTAAAGCCTGGTGGATTCAGCTGTTTTAGCTTGCCAGTAGGATGTACCACATATCTACACTTCTGGTGATATGATGATGTGTAGTTACTTATCACTGCTAAAAAAAAAAAAAAACTAAATAAAACAGAGCATAGGATTTTTCCAAAGTGATATCAAGGGCAGAATAAGTTTTTAACTGTATCTTAAGGAGGGTTTTTTCTAATTGTGCACTTATATATTCTTTATAAAGATATTTGGGGGAAAGTATGATTGTCCTATTTTGATGATGCTAAAATACCTGTGTGTAGGTTTTTAGAGACAAGCTACACGATGAAGTTTTTCTGAACTGCCTCTGAGCTTTTCCTCTGTTTCTCAGGTAAAATACATAGCGGGGTCTGCACTGGTGGATTTTAGTGCTGAGAGTTTTGCAGCTACCAACACATTTCCTGCCTGGAGCACTGCCTAGCAGTGGCCAAGCCTGATTTTTGGGACGCTCCTCCCGTTCCCCTTTGTGTCCAGGCCCTTGCACTGACTGCAGTTCCTCAGGTGAGCAGCTGCCACTCCCTGGGGAGCCACTGTCCCTTTGTCCCCAGGGGAGTGTCAGGCCAGCTGCCCCATCCTGGCCACTGAGGGGCCTTTGCTCACCTGGATGGGATGGAGGATTAGAATTCCAGTGGAACTACTGCATAAGTTGCTGAGCTATGATGTTTTTTAAGAATCAGGATGCTCTGTAGTAGCTGGCACTTGTTCTCAGATTATTAATGCTTATCACTGATTGAAAAAATTACTATGGAAGCTTTTATTGCCTGGTGTTATGGGGAACTTGGGGTTTTTTTAGTGTCTATGAGGGCTGTTTGGAAGGTGAGGTGTCACGTGGTTTCTGTGCACAAACTGCTTGCTCTGGTGGGGCTTTGCTCCTGGGCCAGTGGATCTTTGCACTACTGCTTGAGCCAAGCATCTTTGTACAGTAGATTCTCTTTGCTTCTCTGGTGAGATCCTCTTAAAACTGTCAGACTAGTCTGGGATAAATTCTCATAATTGCAAACTACATCATTGTAAGGAAAGATGCAGCTCCTTTTCAATCGAGTATTGAATTTTAATTTTTATTTTTTCAAAATTTGTCTTCAAAGAACGCAGGGGGTTTGCCCATAGCTCTAAACATAGGAATACCACTGAAGCCTAGTGAAATGTTTGCTCTCAACTAAATACTCCCCTAAACTGTGGGGGGGGTTTAGTAACAAACTGAAGAGTTGTATGGTACTTCAGGAAAAACAAAAAAAAATAAAAAAAAAAGAAGGAAAAGCATGCAACAGGATTTTGTCTCCTTGTTTATCAGTAAGAGCTAAAAAGAATTCTGTCCTGTTTTGTGCAAGGTCGACATCAGCCTTGTGTTGAAGCATTGCTTCTTTAAATGGAACCATTAAATTTACAGTTATAAAAATGTGCTTAATGTACAAAGCCAGTTTAAAGGATTAGGTTCATAATGTCTATATAAATCAATAGTGTCTTAGAATTCAGATTTTGAAATTAGCATTCTGCTGGGATTTACAAGTATTGGTATAATCTTTATATGTGAAAACTCAAAAGCTCTCCACAGAATCTTTATATGATAGCAGTAATTATTAGTGCACAAGTTTTTCATTTCCATGGGTTCTGGTTTTTTTTCGAAAGCTCTGTGAAAACTGGCTACAGATTTTCAAGAACCAAATCTTAGGAAAAAAAGGCAAATCCAAAATAACAACATTGTCTGATGCTTCTATTTTACTACTATTTTTTTCATATTTGAAACATTTATATAATTTAATGAACATATCTGTTAGAACAAAAGTGTCTTTCAAAGGAAAACTAGTTTAGAAGATAATTTATGTAAATATAGGGTGCTCGTATTTATGAAGTCTAAAATATTTTCTGAAATTGATGCTGGTCACTTTGTCTTTTGATAGTTTTTCAGTCTATATTAAATTGCAGATATTTTTAATGTTTTTATTATTGATCTAATTTTCAGAGGTGTCACATGTTTATCTAGAAGTGTAGAAGAGTAGCACCTTTTTCAGAAATGCACTTGCCTTATTTTCTAATTTAAAAAAAAATGAAATATATCAGTTAAATTATATTTGTATTCAAAGTAATCCCAGAAAGAAAATCACTGGAGGGTTCATACATAAATTTCTTGCTAATTATGTTTCACTCTCTGTCCTCTGAGACATGACGTTAACAATATACCAGCACATCTGTTTGCATTCACATTTTACCAGTTACAAGTGCTAAGAGAGGCTTTTTTTTTAATGATGTTACACTGTTTACATTTCTTAGTTTATTTAAGAGGAAGATAATTTTACCTTTGCGATGAATCGAGCTCAACCTCCAAATGTCATGGGAATGAAAAGTTTCAATCGTATACAAATGTACATATCTGTGGCTGAACTCCTGGCTGTACAGGTCAGAAATGGAAAGGCACTGGGCTCCTTTTGCTCCAGTTTTATGCAGTTTGCTGAGAAAACAAATTCTGTCCTGTATGTTTGTCTGTGATTCAACAGGGATCCTTTCCCAGCACACCGGTGATGGTTGTGTTAATCAAATTATTTGGCTAAAACCAGAACAGAACAAGTGCCTCAGAGGGCACTGGCAAGCAGCTCCAGGGAGCGTTCCCAGGAATATTGCCATTTGTTCTGGTTTTAGCTGACTGTGGTCAATGTGAGAAACGTGATCTAAAGTGATCTGTTCTTCTTGAGAACTGAGATACAAGAGCGTTCCCATAGTTCCCTTCTGTAATATGCAAATAATCATGAATATCTGTATATTTTTGCATTTTTGTGTGTGGTATATGTACTACCTCAGACAAATGCTGTAAAAACCATAATATTTTCATGGTTTCTATCCAAGCCAAGTTCATTAGTAACCTACTTTAAATTCATCCCACAACACACCAAACTCTGAGAATCTGGCTGAGTTTTAGGTTTGGCTCTGGAAATCCTCCTATAGCTTTTGTTAAGGAAACTTTGCAGCGTTCAGCTTTCACATCCCTCAGGCAAGCCTGCCTCGATGGGTGACTTCAGTCCTTCCTGCCCTGAGAATGATCTAGCCAGTAAATATTTCAGGCTGGTAAGAGTTCTGTGGGAGCAAACTTCCCTCTGTATGTAAATTGCTTCTTCTCCGTTCAGCCAAGGCTTGGCTGAGTTCTACTTTGCTGTTTGCCTTCCAAGTGCTGCAAGGTCGGGCAGGACAAGTGCTGAGCAATGTCCAGCCCACCTCTGATGTGCCATAGTGTATTTGCAAGTTTAAACTCATTTTTAATTAAGTATTGTGAGAAACCTCTTCTTCCGCGGTGTCTCCGCACACGCCCACGCATGCACACGAAATGTAAATAAGAAATAACTTAAAAAAAATAAATAATTCAAAGCAGATGCAGCCAAATGCCTCAGCTTCAGGTGTCTCCAGGTCTCATAGTGCTGCTTTTGTGCTCCAGGGAGGGAGTTGTGTGAGCCTGTGCATCCTGCAGTCCTGCAAGCACCCCCTGATGTCACTGGGAGAGTGGGAGAGGAGAAGGATTTGTTCTTGGAGTGCTTTGAGCACTGTTTGAGGTGATACATATGCCACAGAATGTGAACAATAACCTAGTACAGTTCAGTCAGTCTGCTATCATGCACCATTTGATTTCCCTTTTGGAAGTCATAGGACTCCTGATGCCAAAAAAAAAAAAAAAGATCAAAAGAAAAGGTGACAAAACTCATGCATTTCTATTTTTTAAACAGCTCTGTGTTTGTATGTAATGTTTAAAATAGGAATTTGATGAAATCACAGCCTGGCCATTGTTAATCCATGTATTCTGAGAACTGTAATAAAGATATACATACCATGATTCTGGTAGATGCACCAATGTTTTACTTGATTATCATGATGAGTTCCTGTTGAGTACCATCACCTCAAAGCCTGGGTTTGCTGTGTAAAATTGTCGTGCTGAAATTACATTCCATTTTAGCTTACTGTCGTCTTACGGATTTCTGTCTTTTTTTTTTTTCTCTGAGGTGTCAATTCTATTTGACTTGAACTTGGGGAACAAGGTGCCTTTTCCAATGAAGGAGGACTTTAAAAACCAAATAATCCCAAAAAGTATATCATTAAAAAAACCCAACGTTAAATAATGGTGATACCATTTCATTTTTACAAAAATAACAATAAAAGGGAATCAATAAACAAGTCCCATGGGTCCATATTTATTTTAAGATGCTGGATTTCAGTGTAGAATTTTTAAGCAGACATATAGTCAGACAGCTATTGCTGATGTTTTCCAAATTATTTAATTCATTCCCAAAATGGTCTTATCAGAACAGAAACTTGACAGACTCTTCCCTTCAAAACTGTTACTGATGTCACCAGAACAGACTGAACTGCACAACAGTACAGAGAGGTAGCATTGAATTTCACTCAAAATTCTAATTGGATATAACCCTAATGAGTATGAGCAGCCATGCTGATACAGCTCTCCTAAAGTAACTTTTTATATGTGGAGAAGATGTGCCATATATATATATAAAATTCCCCCAAACCTTCTGCAGGTGCCCACATAAATATTAAATTTTATATAAGCTTTGATTCCTGAAGCATTGTTAATTGTGTGTTTTTTAAAATAATGCTAATATCAATTGTATGGGTTTATTAAAATTGTCGCTGCTTTCTTTAGCACCCTTTGCATGCTAGCAGAGTATCTGTTGGTTTATGACATTAATGTTTTCATCTCATAATTACCTAGAAGCAGCTGATTTCCTGCCTTTAAATACTCATAATGTTAAACTTAAAAGTACACTTAATTGTGGTATCAAGTGGTTAAAGATTATTTCATAAATTCCCTTTCACAAAACTGGGCATGCATTCTGTTTGGGAGAAAACATTTCCGAGTATCTCCAAGTTCCTGTGAATTTAACCAGACACAATGGAATTTGAATTTTGAATCATCCCCATTATGTTTGCCCGTCAGGCACGTAGCAGCAGTGAGTAATCTGCAGCCATTCACAACAGCATAACTTAATTATTACTTTATTATAGCAGTCCTACTCAGCCGGGTATTTAAAGCACCCACTGGTAGGAAAGAGCTCTCTCCAGTTGAGGAGTGGGAGACAAGCATCTGACTTTTGAATGGTGAAGGATCAACAAAAGGAGGAAGCGGGATGGTGATAATCAGCTGTCAGTCTGAGCTCTCAATCACGCTGGCAAAAATATCCCAAGGAACTTGGTGATTTACACATTTGGAAATGTTGGAAAGCGGCATTTGGAATAACATATAATGCCAGAAAGGACAGGAAGAAATAATGAGGAAGAACAGAATACACAGAAAACTGAGCACAGAACAAAGCGGTTTCTGAAAGCTGGCGTTTCACAAGGTAGTGGAAACACAGAAACGCCTCGAAGAGAGCGTGACTGGTGGCCCAGAGCGGGCAAGTGCCGAGCTGGGGAGGGAGGGAGCAGGCTCAGAGCATCTGCTGCGTTTATCATCCAGCACGAGGTGTTGCTCAGCTCTCACCCAGCTCTGCAGGGGAAGTGCCAGAACGTTTGTGAGGGTGACGCTGGCCTTCATCCACTCCCTCAGCCAGAGCTGCCTTCCAAATGTCTGCGCTGCATTTTTCTAATAGTGACCATTCTTCTCTTGCCTGCTGAGGTTTGGTTGCCATCCTCAGCACTGCAGTGACAAAATTCAGTGCAAAATTTCCCTGCAAAATTCACACAAAATTCTCCATCTCTAAAGTGGAGTGGATCTCTTCAGAGGTCACTGAGGAGCTGCCACAAGCTTAGAAAACAAGTTTCTCTAATGCAATACTTTACAATAGATAAAGCTGAAGTTTATTTAAAGGATGTTTCTTAACTATGAGGTGGAATTAGATACCTAATTTTTAAAAATCTGGAATCAGAAGAAACTGCTTTGCCCCTGCAATAGTTCTGTATTTATTGCAAGACTTCCACACCTGCTGAAGGGGGCTTAGTGCTCTTTTCACGTGGGGATTTTCCAGTGTTATAGTCATGAACTGGGGTAGACACAACTTACAAGAGAGAACAAGAACATAACTGTGCTAAATAATTCAGCAGAAACTAATTCAGGTGCTTCTGGAGGCTTTTTGCATCTACCCTTGTATTTTCTTTCCTAAATCATTTCATTTTGGTAATCTGACTTTTACAGCAGCAGCAGTTTAAAGAAGCACTAAAGCACAGGCAGTATAATCCCTTCCACACAAAGGAACCATTGAAAAAGGACAAACTTCATTTTTCTGGATTTCAGTGAACTCCATCAGGGAAGTGTTGTCTTTTGCCATTCATTTGTGTTTGCCATGAGCTCACCATGTGTTTTGCCCTGTAAAATCTGAATATTCCTGATTCCTGGATTTGGCAAAGGACTGACACAGCGGATAAAAGGTCTCTTGATCTGTTCCCCTGTGTGGCCCAACTAGTGATTCAGATTTGCAGCTTTATCTGTGAGCCACACAGGCTCCAGTCTGAGGGTCAAGCTCAGCTTCCTGGGAGGCAAAATTTAAAACACCAAATGCAAAGTAGAGAAAACCTGTAGGGTGATAAAAATGCATCTTTGAACCCCAGCTCTGCTGTCTTGTTCTGGTTGGGCTGTTAGAAAATTTTGGCTTTTCAATAAAGCCCATTTATGCACATTATTAAGATATCTGATAGAAAAGTTATGCCAGGTTTAATTTTGGGTATTGCAAACTGCTAGGATTATTCACTACTGAGGTTTTTGCTGTTGCTCACTAATTTCCCCATTACTGGCTTTCAGTTTGAGCCAGGCTGATGAACACTTGCAGTGAGGAGAGGTGCATTGATCAGGGTAGGTGGAACTGGAGGAGATGAGCAGGGGAAGCCTTTAATGTAAATTCACCTGTAAAGCAAAACTATATTTTTACATGTAGTTCCTTGTATAATCAAGGAAGCAAATTATATAAAACAGATCTTTGATCAAGAAGGTGTTTTCCATGCAAAGTGTGCTACTTTTCCTACATTAATATCCTGTTTGCTCCTAATGACGGCAGAGCCTGCAATTTTTGTTACAATCCAGTGCCAACACAGTCATCATTTCCCTTCATTTTGATTTTCGTTAGAGTTCTTTCATGGGAGATCAATTGCAGGTGCCTGAGCCTAGAAAGGAGCAGGTGTGGAAGATCAGGTACAATCTGATGGCTGATTTAAACCAAAAGGTTTCTGTTGAACCTTAGATATATTTTTCACCTGTGAAGCCAATTTTCTTTCCACTGTGTGTTCTGTCCAGTGCTCTTTCAGCTGGTTTGTGTCTCTCCACACCATTGCAGGGCAGAGCACTGAAGTTCTCAGTGAACGTCTGCGTTTTCCAACTGGAGAAGCAAGGACTGTCCAACAGAGCGGGTGGGGGGATTTTCTAAAGACACAAAATTCAGCCAAGTGAAGCAGAGAGGAGATGCTCCCAGTTTTCAAGGCAGCAGTGGTTTCACTCCTGCAGGCAGGATTCACCCAAGGAAGCCCTGTGGGCCAGGGTGTGCTGTTAAAACATCCTTTACTTGTCCCTGCTCCCTGGGAAATGGCTTTTCACTGAGCTGCCCACCTGAACAAGGCTCCCACTCTGCTGATTGTCCGCCGAGCACCTTCCTGTGCTGCTTTCCCTGCGGGCTGACACTCTTTGGCAACGTGAGTGGTTTTTTCCTTGCCCACTCTCCAGAATTGCGAGTGTGAGTTGGTTACGGGGGGGAGGAGCAGTTTTATGGACATCTCTTGAGGAGGCAGCATTGACCAGGGGAAAGACTGACAGAAGTGTCATTGGTTTATTGATGCAGCACGCTAGGAAACAGAATATTGAGTCCTGAATGTGAGGATTTTTCCTTAGTGCAAGGTAAATATGCGTGGAGGGATGAGGGGACGTGTGCTGCTCTGTCAGTGAGCAGTGACAAGGATTGCCTCCATCCCTGTGCAAGGGTGAGAGAAGCAGAGGTTTGTATTTCTCAGAAAATGTAAATACATCAATCTGTGACCGCCCAGCAGCGAGGCATGGGAATTATTGTTTTGGCCCCAATTCATTTGAACAGTGGTGGAATTAAAATCCAATCTGCTGACTATTGGTTTTCTCTTCCCCAGAGGAGGCAGCCCCTGCCTGGCTGAATGTCCTTCCCAGGAAAGCTTCTGAGAAATGAAGAAATGAACCTCATTCTGCAGGTGACAGAGTTAAATATCTCTAAATCCACCATCTCTGGGCTCACACCTAAAGCTGGGCCCAGCCTTTCTTCAAGGCAGCAGCATAAATACCCAGCAGAGAGGCTGATTAAAAACTTCTCCATATAGCTGGTAGCTGGTTGCAATTTAGAATATGAGTTGCTATACTGAGATGCTGAAAACTGTAAACAGTATTTGCATTTTGTTATGAATGTTTTGCATAACTTTAAGGATGTTTTCTTTATCCCCAAGTGGGTCTGTTTTGAGCCCATAATGTACTGTGAAGTTCCAGGAACAGAAAAATTTGTTGAGCGCAAACAGGCCGGTATCACAGCAGACGTAAGAGTGTTCAAGCAAAGAGTGTTTTGCATCAACAATGTGTATATATTTGCATTTTTGATGCAAAAAGCTATTTAATCGGCACTGCAAATGCAGCCCATAGCTGAGGCAGTGCAGAATTCTATGAAATTGAAAAGTTCTGTGTAATTTCTGAAAAACAAAGTCTATTTTGCGCAGCTGTAACTATAACTAATATTTAAACCAATTTAATCATCAGTGAACTAACATGGCAAAGGCACTCCAAGCTTCTTTATCATTTTAAGTTTCTCATGTCCCCAGCTCTGTGCAGTGGGCTTTTTAAAATATTTTTTAAATTAAAAGTTTATCCTATTTAATTGCTAGGAAAAGAAAAAAAGTGCAGAAAGATTGAGATCTGAATTTTAAACGTCCTCATTTTAGGTGTGTTGGGTTTAGTTCTCAGTTTTAAGGCCACTGCACTGGGGGAATCTCAGCATAAGGTCCCTCTGGAAAGCCAAAGCTGAAGTTTTTCATCCCAGTCACAGTTGTGTCACAGTTAAGGAGCCTGTTCTAGAGCTTTGGAATTGCAGTCGTGATTGCTGCCCCAAGCTGATTAAGAATTCCAGAATTTTCTTCCCAAAATCCTGACTTTTGAAAACACTATTTTATCCAGAATGAGTTCTGTTTTCTAGTATTTGGGAGTCACCAAAAATTGGTCCTCTGAGTTGGGTTCTACCTGGAAAAGGGTGGCCTCCATCCCAAAGCAGCTTTTAATCTAGTTAATTGTTATTATCAACTGTTAATTCTTTCTTATGCAATAATAAGATACATCACGTAATTTATTTCTCTTGCAATTCTCCTTGCTTGTGTTGATTGATTTTTATTTTAGTGAACGAGTATCTCCACTATCAAAATTCCACCACCCATTCACTGTTACCAGACTGATTGGACAATGCAGAGTAAACAGTGATTTTATACCCAGGATGAAGCTCGTCTCCTGGGTGAGGAGGTGAAATAGGGGGGTGGAACCTGCCCAGGACTCCTCGTGCAGGTCGATGATTACCAGCTCCGTCTGCTGACTGACACAAAGAATTTCTTGCTTGGTCTCAGAGAATGGAAAAAAGAATCTACAATTTTTCAATCTTTGTTTGAAATTGTGTTTATAAAGAACCCTGAATTTCAGTATAGGATCAGAGGAAACATGTAATTTTAAGTCAGTAGTGTAGCTGGTCTTTTTTCTTTTTTGCATCGACATTATTAAATTAAAAGGAGATCCTTCTTTCACAGAGTAAGAGAGAAATACCTTTTCCTTCTAAAAGCAGAAATTCTTGTGTCAAAGGCTCAAGATGTTTTGTAAATACTATAACTATGTCAATACATCTTGAATTCTGTGCTGTGATTGCAGCATTTCTAGACAATGTCATTAGCCTGAGCAGGGAATCTCAGTCGAATGTCAGGATCTTGTCTGTAAGGTATTTCCACTCTTAAGTGTAGTGCAGAATGTCACTGTCATTCCAATTAGTGCAGCTGATAGGTATTAAATCTGTTTTTTTCAACACACTGCATCGTTTTGCTTCAAGCCAGACATTTTGTCCACCACACAGAGACACCACATAATAACAGCAGATATTAAGGATAGTGGCAGACAGGACCTCTAAGAGTTGTCAAAGAAATCAACTTTTTACTTTTTGCAGTGTTTCAGCTCTATTTGTTGCAGATATTCTGACAGATATTTTAGGACTATACAGTAAACCACACCATTTACTTTTGTGTGCTCCTGGTTTGCTGGGCTGTAATATTAATTTACTTTGCATAAGGACATTCATTTTTAACACATCGCTCATTTCCCATTGTACATTCTTTGCCTAGGAAATTGAGAGGAATTTAAAGTAAGAGGAATTTAAAGAAAGATTCTTAATGTTAGCCCCCCTCTTCTTAAGTGGCTTCTGAATTGGGCTTGTGAAGCTTTGGAATCCCAGGGGTGGAGCAGTTCTGCTTCCCTGCAGGGATCATCAGTTTACGAGCTGAATTCTTGCTGGAGCCACAGAATCACAGAATATTCTGAGTTGGAAGGCACCCACCAAGATCATCAAGTCCAGCTCCTGACCCTCCGGGGTCACCCCGGGAATCCCAGCCCGTGCCTGGGAGGACTGTTCAAATGCTAGGAGGGAAGCATTTGGAGGTGTCAGTCCCAGGCAGAGAGGGGTTTGCAAGGGGTTTCCTTTGTTCAAGGGTGCAGGTGCAGGGAGAGAGCTCTGAGCTCTGGGCAGGTGGTGCTTGGGCTGATCTTCAGCTTCTCCTGTCTGCAGGATCTCCCTGCGTGCAGGGTCTCCACCCTTCTGTCTGATGGTGGTCAAGCCCTCAGCACTCAAATATGCCTTAGGTGCCCTAGGGGAAAATATCTGGGGGAGAATTTGAGAACCCAGTGGTTTGCAGAGACACCTGCAAGCTCGTTTGCAGTTTTGCAGGAGATGTGGAGCGTGGATGGGCTGGAGACTGAGCTGCTCTGCTGTCTGCCACTATTGGCCGTGCACATTGAACAGAGGATGTGCTGGCAAGGCACCGGGGAAGGAATGGCACAGGAGGAGGAGCCCCCCATCAACACTGCCTGTTTTCATATGAATAGACCTTCCTGTGCCTGCCTGTCTGTCAAGCATCCTCCACTAGACTCACAGCAGAAACGTTTCTGTGTGCCTAACTTAACAATTTCCCTTGCTGCAGTGCACTTGTATTGAAAAACAGGGCTCGGCTCATCCATCTGATGTTGTTGGGTGCAGTAATAGCAGGAGAGAACAACTGCAGAACCAAAGAAACTCCTCACACAGGTAAACACAGCTTTTCTTCCCACATTAACCCAGCAGTGTAATTACACTGATCATGGGACAGCTGTCAGGCTTTCATCTGCATGACAGATTCCTTGGGATCCCTCACAGACATGAACCTGGGGACCATTTCCTTTACAGGGAGCCAGCAAGCTTCAGGAATTTCTTGGTAACAGAAAATATTCTGGAGTAGAAGGAGAGCAAACAATTTTGAGGGATGTGAGAAAAGGAGGGTATTGCATACTGAAAATATTTATGTAGAAATATTTGTAAAAATAATCCCAGAAAAAGCACCTTTCTATGTCTTGAATGTCACAAGAAGAAATTTTCAGAGGATACATTGAAATCTCTTTAAATGATTCCTGGTATATTATTTATTACACTGGCATTTGGGGAATTATTATTTTTGTTTTCACTTGTTGTGGCTTTCAAAACATGATGGTACTATCCACATTTTCAATCAATAACATGACATTCTCAGGCATCATTTCTCTGGGATGCAGTGATGGCCAGAATTTCAACCATCATCTTGAAATATCAACACAGGACTGCTCAGTCAAGTGAGGCATCACTTCCCTTTTCTCAAATGTGCAAACCAAACTACATAAAACACACTGGTCCTTTAGGAGACTGGGCTCAAATTGGGACCCAGAAAAGGTTCTCATTGTTCAAAATTAGCTTTAATAAATTCCTGAATAGAACAGGAAAAGAGCTTACAAGCTGCAGAGCCTTTTTCTCCCCATGCAAATGTACAACTATTGCTGCCATATTTATCTGGGACTAACTGTTGCTAGCAACTAAAATTAACTGGAAAATTGACAGGGGGGATGGGATATTCTCGGTCTGGAAGGACAGTACAGACCTGAAAAGATTTCTGGGCACTTTTCAGTGCACGCAAGAGGTTTTTCCATGCAGACACTGAACCCAGACATGTCTGAGCCTTGCTCTCAGGCTGAATCTGTGCAGCAGTGGCACCAGCAACACAGGCTGTAAGAGCAGCCAGGGCTCCCGTGCTGGAGCTGTGCTCCTGGTGCTTGCAGAGCTTTTTGCTTGCACTCCATTTCACCAGGGTGAGGTTGGTCAGAGGCCAGGGGAGGGCAGGAGCAGGGGAGCACTGGGGGATATTTGCAGAGTGCACTGTAGCTGATGCTACAAGGGAAATATAAAATTGTTTAATGGTGCCAGGAGACTCCAGTGAAAGTGAGAAATCCAAGGCAGACAGCTAATCATCCCTCTGGGAGAAGCAAGAGTTCCCTGCCCAGTGGAACCCAGGAATAATGAGGGTTATGGCTTCTGTTGGTCCCTCCAACCATGAGGGGTATGAACTGGGAGAACCAGCAGGAGCAGAGAGAGATTAAAGCAAACAAAACCCTTCTTCATGCAGCTGTTCCACAGCTTTTAATGGAAGTGATATGTGGATGGAGCAGAGCTGCACCAGGAGCTGCTGTAATAGGGGTAATATATCCTGCAGATAAACATAACAAAACATCCTACAGAAAGCATGTATGGTCCTCTGGGATTTTATACCATAGCTTTATGGACTTTTCAAATGAATATGTATTAAATCTAGCATATTAAATATATGTCTAATTACTTGTATTTTTAGTGGCTGTTGACAGAATTTATTCCAGCAGCTCTATTTACTCATGTATGAGAGAAGAGACTCTATTATCTACTGCTTGCAAAGCCTGCATCTGTTTTTGTTCCATTCTGCTGCCATGCAGCTTCAGCACGGCGAGCAGGAGTTACTTCATTCTGTCAGAACACATAATCATCCCAGGTTAATTCAGAACTTCCCTTCTTTCTCCCAGCATTACCCTTTTACATCCATTGCTTCCTTTGTTTTGGGTCACTGGGCCAGGCTTTCTGTCTCGTTATCAGAGTTTTACAGTTCACAGTCTGAAACCCCTCCAGTTCTTAACAGATGTTGCAGGCAGGAGATATTTAACCACTGGTGCTGCACAGGTAAACAGAGCCGTCGTGGCAGGAGGTGAAGAATTGCATTCCCAAATAGAAATGACACAGTGAGATGTTTTACTAAGGCTCATCTTACAATTATCTGAGGTTTAGAAAAATCTACAGTGTCCCTTTCTATTGTTTGCCTTCAGCTGTCTCTGGGATTTCAGTCCCACTGCCTTTAGAGGCTCTAAGCAGATGCACCAAATAACTAATATTGCTCTAAATACTGTACTGGGCAGAATTGTGTATCAGGCTCTCCTGTTCATCAGTCTGAACAGAATCGTGGTGACAATAAATTCCTGGCCTTTTGGTCTAATACAGATTTTATCCAGCTGGGATATCACCCACTTTAGTCAATAGAAAATGATGAAGAGGAGGGTGTATATTAAAACTTAAGTTCCTTGTGAGTTTAGGAGTCTAGTCCTGGTTTGAGGTTTTATATCTTCGATCAGAATCTTGGAGTTGAATTGCTGTGTCATAGGTCTCAATAATCATCGTCATTTTCTCTTAATGCACATGTAAAGAAAGATGTATTTCTGCTTCCTGCCATCTCCTTTCTTATAACTTGTGGCCCTATCATTTTCTCAGCCTGGGAAAATAATCTTCCCAGAAGCAGGAGGTAGCATTATCCTGGCTCTGTGTTAGCATTCCTCAGAGTACTCCAGGCTCATGCTCATGTTTCCCACTCCATGGAACATATTTATTCAACACCTTTTTTTTTCTCCTTGCTGTAGAATGTACAGACAATCCTTTCAACTGCTGAACTGCTGTATTACAAGAGGCCCCAACTAACTGCTTTTACTCTGGCAAGCTGCTGTGCTTGCTGAGTTTCCTGCAGAGCATGATAATGCATGTAAAGCATGGCCAGGAAAAGCCCACTGGGAAGAGCTGCATCCAAGGGACACGCAGCAGAATGGCTTGGGTGTGATGCCTGTGCTGAGCCTCTCAGCCCAGAAAGAGGCAGCCTTGAGCGTGAGTTCCTTGCGAGGACGAGGAAATGTAGAATTTTACACACTGCAGACACCCCAGTGATCACCGGTGGTTTTGAAGATAGATAAAACAAAAGTTTGAATTTTAAGTATATGAACTACGACAGATTGCCTTTCTGCTGGTGATATTGTTACAGTCAGAGAAAACAAAGCTGATGCCATTGTGGCAGTGCTGTGTCTGCTCTATAAATAATCTGGAAGTGTTCAAGGCCAGGTTGGATGGGGATTTAAGCAGCCTGGAGAAGTGGAAGGCGGCTGTGTCCACGAAAGGGGGGGTTGGATTTGGGGATCTTTAAGGTCCCTGCCAACCCCACACTTTCGTGATTCCAATAATTTCAACTCTTGTGCATCTACTCTGGCACCTTTCACATTTGTCATCTATGGGAAAAATGTGAAATTTAACTATATTTCTTGAAGCTGAGCTTGGCCTCCTCTTTCCCTGATTTTTGCCATAGCATCTCTAGGAAAAGGATGGAGGAAAAAGAAGAAAGGATTTACTGTTTGTCCCGAGCACTCTGAGAAAAGGAGAGCAGCCACAGCAGGGCCGTGCTTTGCTCACTGTCCATTTTCCAATTCTGTGTCTATTGTTCCATTAAATCTTTAATGCAAAAGCTTCATATGCTTATCTGCTTGATTAAGTATACAGTATCTTCTTTCATCTTCATCATTAAACCGACAGTAATTACACCAAATTGAATGCATGACCTCTAAGTGTTTGCCCCAGTAAGTTACCAGAGAAGGACTGGTTATACTTTAATCCACTTTCATCAAAGTTACAAAGATTTAGTTCCCCCAATACAGAGACAGCGATTCACATCAGAAAAAGGTGCAGATAATTGCCATTTATTACCTGCAATACAAATCAGGTCTGAATCCTCTGTCTGTGTTGGCATGAAAAATAACAACTGCTCAGTGGAGTGAAAGGTGGTGACCCACCAGCTAATGAAGCTTCAAACTGAAGCCAGCAAAAAGGACTTTCAAAGTCAATGAAACGGACAAGAAAAAAATAAAAAAAGGTAAATATTTTATATATTTTCAAGGATTAACACAAATTAGGTTTCTTATTTTTTTATTTGCTCCTGTTAATTCAGTCCTTCAGAATAGGCTCATCTAAACCGAAACATTTTTGTGGGAAACTGTATCATGTTGAGACAGCTTAAAAATATAGGCAACCCCATATTATTCAAATAGAGAGCTCTTCTACTTTTCTGCTTCTGTCAGATTACAAGTCTCAGATAGACCTGCCTGTCTCCTGGATGAAGTCAGACAGCCCTGCTCCTGTGGAATCAGCCCCCAGAGTTGACAGGCGTGGTATTACTGCAGGAAAACTCAGCTCTGCTTTGTTTGTCTGGAAGGGATTGTTTTTAGCACAACAAACAGGAATAAATGTCACTCCAACCACTTCTCAGGTAAATGGCTACATCTGGATTTAACATTTTGACCTAGATGTAATTGGCTCTAATCAATCACTAATTATTTTCAATTTAAACATACATGAGAGCTAGTAAGGTGTTGTTCTTTCAAATATTGCTCTGATAAAGCAGCTTTTATTGGAATTATTCCACAAGAAGCTATAGTGGCACAGGTCAGTGTCTAGGCTGCTTTTCAGGAAAACAAAAGAATTAAAGTTTATTGGCTTTATCTGGAAACTATTTCTACAAGCTGTTACAACACTTTTGTTTGCTACATGACAATTTACTACTTTAGCTCCTAACTTGCATCAGTTGGCACATAATGAGATCAAATGAGAGCTCAGCCTTAAGCTGTCTGTCAGCATATTATCTGTTCTGCCATGGAATAGGAGCTAGCAGAGCAGCTTGGATAAATCAGCTTTTGCAGTTGTCATTTCCTGCTACGTGGGGACTTTATGGTAGAAATACATTGTCTAGATTAGGCACGGATTGATAGCTGTGCTCTCCAGGAATGATGAAGAAATATCAGAGATGATCATTATCCACAGAGGCAGCTTCTTCCAGCCAGTCACTGCCTCACCTCCCATGGGAATAACTTTTCCCCATCTCCTTCCACAGAGCTGAGCTCGTGTGAGAAGCAGTGAAAAATTCCATCTGTGAGTGCCTTTGCACCGAGCCGAGCAGCTGCTGGAACAGAATCCCTGAGAGCTCTGCAGTGGCTGGACACAGCTCCTTACCAGCTTTAGGGGAACAAGAAGGCAACATCAGACTTCATTCAGCAGGAAACAGAAGGAAAGGGTATAAGACAAAAAGAAGAGAATAAAATTCAGTCTCTGCAAGGCAGAGTGAGGTGCTGAACGTGTCGCAGGGCTGGAGCAAAGGTTAGAATTGGAATGTAAAATATTGTACAAACCTCAGCCCCGCTTTCAATCCCAGTGCATGCCAGAGCAAATCGAGGCTGCTGCAATTTAAACGGAGGCAGTCCCACACAGTGGAGTGTGGAACTCTCATTTTCTGTGGCTGGTTGTGGCAGGAGCACTGCCTGGCTCGGGAGCCAGCAGCCGCCAGGTGACACTGCCCAGGAGTCCTGTGAGCCGTGGTGTGTGGGCTCTCTTCTGAATTTTCATACCTTTTCTATTACAACACTTCATTCCTTGAGGAAAAGACACAGATAAAAGATCTATTAAAATACATTTCTCTTAACTTTAAAGGGATTGCACATTGGCGCTTTCTGGTTTATCTTGATCCATCAGACCAGATCTTGTAATGTCTTTCTTTCCAGCTGTCCTGCCTTTGAACCTGTCTGTCTGAAGAGCTGGAATTAAAGAACTTCTGTTCTTTTGGCCTCCTAGTGAAGACAACAAAGACCACTGATGAGTTTGTCTGCAGTGAAACGTGCTGATGGTGAGGATGTATTAGATTACTAATGCTGTGTATATTTTATTATACCAATAATTACATGGAAGTCTGCACCCACCTCTCCATATTGTGTTTTCACACCTCTGGGATCCAGAAATGCTGGATGGACACAGTCCCTGTCCTTTAGAGCACTGGCTCAGGTAAAAACGATTTTTACACACAGAGCAGTGACTCCAAGAAAAATCTGATTTCATAGCTGTCCATAAGAATCCTTTGATTTGAAAATGCTGTTTTTCCATGTGAGATAACTGCAGCATGAATATTTCCACCACGATAGAAGATGAATCAGCTTTCCCCAGGAGCATCTCCCAGACCCACTGCAGACTGTCAATCCGGGGCTTTGCTAAGCTGAGCCTGCCAAAGCGTGATCTGGTTCTGAGATGTGGCATGTGGGCACTGAGATTAAACCTTCTAACTTATCACTTGCGAATTAAGCTGGGATTCAACATCAGAGGCATCAAAGTGTTTTTTGCCTGTATCACAATCTGAAGAGACTTTTATAGTATTTTGACAAGGCACAAATATAAGAATCAAATCAAGCAAAAATTGCAAAGAAGTAATGCAAGAAATGAAATCAAATGCTGTAGGAGCTGAAACTTGAAGTGCAGGGATTTGATAGGAGCCTCTTTTGTACTTGTGTAAGAATGAAATAAATACTATCTGGCAGCATGTGTGGCAGTGTGCTGAGAAAAATGGAGAAGGTGATCTCTAACTCAGGATGATAAGATTCCTGACCCCATTTCTTCAAATGCTTGCTGTTCACAGTCCAGGAGCTATTGTGATTTTTGTAATGCAGATGTGAATCAGGTAAAAGTCCTACTTCAATTCATTACTACATTTTCACTGCTGGTTTGGGGCACACTGGCAAGCCGAACTCCCACCCGAAGGCCCCAATATTGCAAGTTCTTGCCCAGGTGTCAGGATTTAAATGCAGCCAAATGCTGTTGGCTTTAACACCGAGTAAATGGGATGACTTCTGACCCCAGTTACCACCTTCATGCTGCTCTTGGACGTGATGTGGTCTTCACAGAATTCTTTCTGGCATCTCTGCAGAAGCAGAGCCTGCCCTATACAGTTGCGGTTTGAAGTTTTTTGTTTGTTTACCTAATTTCCACTAAACCTTTGAAAGGAAGGAAACATATGGATGCTATATGTAGGAATTATTTCTCTGCAAATAAAGTGCAGCTACCTGTGGACTCAACAAAGCAGCTGTTTAGAGATCACACTAATTTCTGAACAAGGAAAACAGAACGTGATTTCAGGATCTTTGTGCAAGTCAGCAACATCTGTGTTTAATACAGCAATCAGGCAGCACTTTGTTTTTGCAGAAGTACAGGATTCAGTTTAAACCTTTGGGATTTCAAACTAATCAAATTAAAGATCAAGCCAGGGACTGATGCTTTAAAGATGGATGCTGATGTATTTTTTTTTAATAGAATGCCTGGGAGGAAGCAGTGAGACACACTCCCTTGTCATGGTCCTTATTTTGTAAAAGCACCTGCATAAGTGACATTGAAACAATGTCCAGACATTGCTGAGTAGGCTCTTTAAGAACTTCGGGGGAATTTGTCAAAATATTGCATTTACCTCTCTGGCAATCTGTAAGCTTGGATGCTCCAAAGGATGAACTTTAGCAATGGCCACTTTTGCAACTGCACATTCAGCACTAGATAAATGTCCAGCAAAAATGGATATGGTTTATACAGGAATGGCAGAGGTAGCACGTGCATGCTAATTATTTCAATTTTCAGGCACGCTGCATTTTCCCATTTCCACCCTACTGAAGATGGTCATAATGCCATCATGGTGTAGATGAGAAAATGGACAAATAGAAAAGAACAGTTAAAGTATTCTTCAATTATAGAATCGTGTTTATCAGTTCAGTAGCTGCTTTCGTATTAAATGTTCCTTTTATTTGCTTGTTGTTAAACAACATTTAAATATTGTGAAAGATTATGAGTTGGGAAAACCAGCACATTCTTTACACCCCTTCTATACTGTAGAACATTATTGCAAATAAATCAGAGAATTCACTTTGCTGGTATTTGGTTTAAGGCTTTTTCTTTCAAGTAAAAGAAACATCAAGCAAGCTGCTTGCCACCTACAGAAGAGTTTGTAATATGTAAAGGTTACATTGAAAATAAATAAAACCTCAAATGCAAACTCATTCAGGCTGTGATTTTTCTCCTCAGAGCACCCCAGCCCCTCGCTGTGCATTCCAACATGCAGCCCAAAATGTGTTTATTTCCCAGCCTAGTGCTGGGGATCATTTCAAGCCCATTAGGTCAGACCTGGAGAGGGATTGTTCAGAACTCTTGAAACTCCTAAGAAAAAATTACTATTTTGGTCACACTAAGGCTTTGCCTCTCCCCCTTCCCATCTGTTTTTAAATGTCTGGATGCTCAAATATCCCCGTGGGAAGGTGCTGAAGGAGCTGCTCATCATCGTGTCGTGACGCAGAGGAACAAATGTCTGGGGAATTTTTCTGGCACCTTCAGACACCAGGGCAGGGGCATTTCTGAGAGGTTTGGATTCCTCGTTCTTTGCTGGCTCCCAAGCAGAGCTCCAGCTTTTGAAGGCTTTACTTCCAGAAAGCAGTTTTAATCAACAGAGCTTAGCACAAGCTTTATATTTAGCTTCCCTTGTAAGAAATTATTCTGCTGCTTCTGAAATCTGTGGAAATAGGATGTTGTTTTTAATGGGCAGGAAGATGATCCATGTTTTCTGGTAAGATTCCCAAAGTCTGAAATGGGTTTGTGTTGCTGGAAAATGCCATTTGAATTTTACCTTTAGTCTTAAAGATTACAAAGAGCAAACTTTCTTCTGAGCATTCATCAATTGATACAGTTTATTTTTTTTTTCATTTATAACAGTGAAGAAGAATGTTTGGAGGTCACTCTTAAAACTGAAATAATGTTAAATAGTAGCTATAGAAATGCCATCCAAAGAGGGGAACATAGAGATGGAGTTATTTTTTTATTATATAGATTAAGTAAGATTCCATATTTGACTCAAATACGATGGAATTCACAATTTTATATACATATATCACAGCTGTAATCACAAATATATAGACACAACTGTCAATCTTGTGCACAGAACTGCTTAAAACTTTTTCTAAAAAGCCAAGTCCTTTACAGAAAAAGCAATTCCCTGAAAACAGGAATGCTCATTCTTTTAACCAACTAAATCCAGCTAAAACAAATGTTGTAGATATTTATATTTTTATTTGAATGTTGATAATGTTTAAATATTTGCTTTCCAGAAGATATTTTGGTTCATCCAGTTTTCTGTGTGCTTTTTTTATGTTGTGATCTATTTGAATAGTAACGAATTATCTCTTGAATATTAATATGGAAACCTTTTAATAGCTCCACATTATTAAGATTTTGAGATTTCTCTCAGATCTCCACCCATTTTTTTCAAAATGCAAAACTGATATTGAATTCCATTCTAACCCAAAGTAAATATTAACTGGAATTTTTCCATTTTACCAATAAACTCAATCAATATGTGATATAACCTTGTTAACACATTCGGAATTTATTTGTGTATGCACAACAAATACTGCCTTTAGCAGTGGTATTGAGTTTTTTTGTGCAAGTACTTTGGTTTCCTGGAGGTTGCTCACATATAAATTCAAGTTGCAAAATTCTAATAATCACAGAATGAAACTGTGTAAAGTCATTTAGATGTGATAGCATCTGATTGCCACAATTTGATTTAGTAAATACAAAATGCAAACCTAAAATTTCTTCAGGTTCTGATATCTTGTCAATACAAACTCGTCCCAGCTTGTGATGGCGAGGCTCAGTTTGCTCAGAGAATGCATTTTTCTGTTCTGATAGCAAACTACTGCTCACTGGAAGGGATTGGAGTCTTACAGAGAAGCATGAATTTGAACAGAAGGCAATTTCTATGCTGCTAAATGTGAAATCATAATGCTTTTGGTACATAAACCAAGCTTATTTCACAGTACAGAAAAAATCGAGCAAAAACCATGATATACTGAGTCACTGAAGTGAATCAATCCTTAGGAAAGCCTAAGGTGTTAATTTTAAAAATCTGCCTAAATATTTTCTGTGTAGAACTCGTTTTAATACCTAGCGTATAAATGGTGGCTGTTCTTTCTCAGAATAAAATTTTCTTTTCTTTTAATTCCTGGGTTGTGGGGATGTTTTAAAGCCAGTTCTGCAGCACACAAAGATGGGAAGAAAGGCAAGGAAAGGAGAGCTTTGCTCAGAAAATTCTGTCCAAGATGCATCACCCAACCTTGGAGATGTCCAAGATGCGTCACCCAACCTTTCACTCGAAGCAAACAAAACCCTCAGACCTGCAGAGGGATGAAGAACTGGCGGCTGGAATAGCTGCCTTGAGGTCAATTAATAATTTGTGCCAGCTCATCCCACTGCTGGTACCTGTGCAGGAAGGTTTTGACACGAGGAAAGTTCCTCTGCCCGGTGTAGTGAGCGGAGTTTGAAGGCGCGATTAGCAAAGCACTTCAAGAAGGAAGCGTCTCATCTCTTCAGAGGAATCTGTGTGGAGAATAATCATCAGAGAGCTCACAGAGCCAGCTTTGTGGGGAAAAGAGAGAAAAAACAGCATTGAAAAAGAGGGAAAAAACAGCATTGAAAAAGTTCCTCCTGTTGAAAGCGCTGAGTTTGAGTACCTGGGGTTTTCAGCTCCCCTAAATTACACCCTGTGAAAAGCACACAAGAGGAGCTGGTTTAAAGCAGATTTTCTCCATCGGGTGGAAGATTTAACTCCCTAGCTGGGCAGTGCCGAGCATGACTGTCCCATTCCACATAAATTAGGATCAGGGATATCAGCAATGGGTGGAACATCTGACCCAGGCTCGTGTCAGAACAAAGCTCCTTTCCTGAAAAGGAAAAGATTCCACTCCTGCGAATCAGGAATTCTTGCAGGGTAAATGTGGTGAGACAAGCAGTGAGGTTCTTTTTCATTTGCAAGAAATAGCAGTGAGATTCCTGTGTCTTTTCAGAGAAATAGCGACTTGTAGAAGCGCTCTGCGTTCCCTGTGCCCTGTTTCTCATCTGCCTTTAAAACTGTGGATCCCAAGAACACAGAATGAGGTCAGCAGAGTGGAGAAAGTGGATGCCTGTGGCAGAATTTGGCCCAGAACATGAGATTTCCATTCTCATCTCCTGTGGTGGAGAGGAAGGTAGACATTTACTCAAGTCTGTAACTTTAGATGTGGAGTTTTTTAGGCCTTGTTAATAATTCTGGTGTTTTACAAATGTTTTGAATTAAATGAGATTACAGGAAAAAAAAATCCATTCTAATTCAATCAAATTAAATGTAATTAGATTTTGTATTAATTTTTTTCAGTGTCAAATTTATTACCTTTAGGAGGATTTGTAATATAGTATAAATTGTAGCTCGTAATAAGGGGTTGGAGTAACAGTGAAATGAGTTTTTATTTTATTAGACTTTACAATTATGAGAGTGATTAATTTCTTCTTTAAAAAGACTTGTTCCTTTACATGACAAGTCATTGTTTATGAACAAAATCTTTAAATTTAGTTACCATCACACCACTCTCAAAATCGATAAACACAGATTTTTATTATGAATAGTATTTGTGCTATTTTTAACCTTATGGCACAGAAAAGAAAGAGAAAATTGAGGTCGGCTTGCTCCTTTCTGCTTCGCTGGATGAAGCAGAAATTCTGTCTGTTCCCAAGTGCACTAACCAGCACACAAATTCCATTTGTTAGGAAAATCTTCTTTTGGTAGCCAAATTTTTAGGATGCAGGCACAGCGCCAGAAACAGCAGCAATGGCTGCATTAGCTGTGTTTGTGCTGTTGATGGGACACGGCTCAGCTGCTGTGCTGGAGATGCTGCTCAGCTGAAGTGCAAGGATTGCCCAAGCCCTGATTCCAAAGATCCACCTTAGCTCAAATAAATTTGGGCCATTTTAAGTTGTAACAGCAGCTTGTGTGGTGTGGCTCTCAGTCTGCCCCATGAATATGACTTTGCTGTGCTGGAGGGGAGCTGGGGATTGTGTCAGACCTCTCCTACCTTGAC
Source organism: Tichodroma muraria (assembly GCA_013390105.1). Classification (NCBI taxonomy): domain Eukaryota; kingdom Metazoa; phylum Chordata; class Aves; order Passeriformes; family Sittidae; genus Tichodroma; species Tichodroma muraria. The sequence continues at coordinate 28,241 of WAAG01017807.1, forward strand.
TGAAGAGTCCTTGTCCTTGTTCCTCTTAACCAAGTTGTCTCTGTTCTCTTATTACTGAGCATTCCTTGGTTTTTTTGCCCCACACCTCACCTGTGCTGTCCCCTCCCATTTTTTGAGACTGTGGAAGACCTTTCACAATGCTCCAGACCCCGCAGTGAATCAGAGCCTCTGCCTTTCATTTCTTCTGCTGCTTCCCCTGCACAGTCTGACCTTTGCCATAACTTCAACATTCCATTTTCCAGCTTTTGGGGAGATGCTGGCCACTGCTCGTTGAACTCGGGTTATCAGGGAGGCCGGATTTCCAGTGAGGACTTTGGTTTATTTCTAGAACAGGAAGGAATATTTTTACCAGTTTTCCCTTATAGATTCCTTAAGTCACTCTAAAATACTCTCAAAATTGGATTCATCAGCCCTTGCCAGGCCACAAATTACTGCGGATGAATAATAGATGTTCCCCAGTCCCAGGTTTGCCTCTCTTGCCTGAGCCTGGCCCTGCTTCCAAGTGGCTGCTGAGCCTCTCCAGCTGCTGATGAAAAGCAAACAGCCACCAAGGTGCCGTGAGTGGCACAAAGTCATCATCCATTCCTCCATTCCAGGGGTGCCTTGCATTTTTGAAACTATTTTCATTCCTTTCGGAGCCTGGAGACTGCTGAAGTAATAATAGCTTACCCTAGGAGCAGATTTCTTAGTAAACACTATACCTCTGTGAAAAGATAGCTATTATTGTGTTCCAAAGGAAGCCAAGGAGACAGATTTATTGGATTTGCTTTTTTTGGTTGTTTTTTTTTTTTTTAGTTGATTGGTTGGGGATTTGGATTTTTTTTGTTTGGTTTGGTTTTGGTTTTTTTGGGGCGGAGGTTGTTTGTTTGTTTGTTTTGAGTTTTTGGTTTGTTGTTGTTTTTTTTAAATTCCAAATATTTGTTTCTTCATTAAAATGAATAGAATTTGGGGGCATTTTTATCCACCCATTCCAGCATAATTGAGCATGATTTGCCCTTTCTGGGTACCTGTCATTGTCATTAGAGGTGTTTTTTTTGTTAGCTAGATGCCTCATAACACAGCTTGCATCTCTGTAACTCACAAGCCAAAATTACAGTCTACTGAGCAGAACTCTCACCTGTGCTTTAAAAATCACAGATCTTGGTAAGGAGGAAGCTCAAAGCTTATTTTGGAACTCCTGTCTGTATCCTCCCCTGTAGCTGAAAGGACTCACTGTCAGCAGCAACTGGAGATCTAAGAAAAGCTTTTCTATTTTGATATCTCCACAGCTGAACACAAATCTGGGGATTTTATGCTTTGGGGATACTTATGCTACATGTAAAAATAGGTGAAACTAAATCAATATTGTGGAAAAAAATGTCATTTTGTCTATAAATATTAGTGGAAGAATTTAAATATTTCATTTCACACTGCTCAAGCTAGTCCATGCAGTTTCAAAAACCAGTGCAGAAGTGACTGATGGCACAGAAGGTAATCAATGCATTTTAGGCACCCATAATCCTGTTCCTCTTTTCACCTAATTGGGCAAGCCCAAGTTTCTTCCCCAAACTCCAATATTGATCTGCATAGGGAGAGGCACCAGTCCTGCAGTGACATTAATACAATAAGCAGCTATTGGTATCACTGGCAAGTGACAGCTCATTGCTGCACAGCTCGTGGTGCTCTGCAAGTTCAACCCTTCAGGATACAAATCAAACAGCAGCACATCAATAGCTACAATTGATAAGGCTTCATGCAGATTCCAATTAAATATCAGCAAGGATTTGTCAGCAATTAAGTGCCAGCTTGTCCTCTGGATTTACTGATGAAGAGACTCTTTGGTAGTGATACCAAAAGTGCTATCTGGATCAATTCTCTCTGTTTGCTAAATTGGGTGGTAAAGTCACCATAAGCAAAAAAAAAAAGCTTGGAATTATATTTTCCTTGATAAGAAATGCAAGTTATTTTCTTCTTGCAATAAGGCGTTCACAGCCAGGCTGCTGAGGAGCCAATGTGATCTCCTGGATGTCTGTGGATGTCTGAGTGTGCAGCTAAAAGTCCTGCCAGTGTGGTGTTACGTAGTGTGTTATGTGGTGTTATGTGTCTTAATTATAAGATGCCTTTCACACCTCTGATCAGCTGGGAGAATTCTTATATTAAGTCTAATTATTACAAGTACTCCACACCAAAGCCCCATAATCTCAGTAATTCAATAGAAAGTCTTTCTGTATGAGCCAACTCCAAGTGATCTTCTGCACAGATCCATTCATAGTTACAATAAAGAAGCAGAGAACGTATTATAAAACTATAGATACAAATGGATAAAAGGTACAGAGAAATTCACTTCCTTCGCTTGCAGTTTGATTATTTTGAAAACCTCGAAAATTCCCCAGACTTCTCAACATTTAGGCCACCTAATTTTGGAAATCAGGTGGCCTAAATGCTGAGAAGTCTGGGGAATCTTGGATTCTTTTGAAGAATCTTCAGTCTTTTTGATTTTGAAGCCAATATGTATTTTCTTCCTATTGGTCATTATTATTTTAGGAGAATTGTGAGTTATATATTTTGGAAGTTGTGAGTTATTGCAAGGTTAGAGCAACATGCATATTTTGGATATTTAACGGAGAACCAAAAAGATCAGTTAAATTACAGGGCTTCTTGTGAGTTCTTGTCTGTCAACCCAGAGAATAATTTCAACCTGTCAGGGAAAAATGAAAACTGGAGTCCTACTCAACAACATGCAAAATTGTTGCTTAATGTAATAGTAAATAAGCTTATTTTGCACTGTTATTCAGGATGACTGATTTGCACTGCTATTTAGGAGGATTAGTTTCAGTGCAAATGAAATATTTTTTCAATTTCAGAACAAAACCACTCCAAGTATTTTTTAGGCCTTTTATGCAGATAAAGTATCTGGGTGAATACGTGGGTGCAGTGCCCCTCAGTCATAACTTCCCACTGTGCCCCAGCTTGGGAAATGGGACTGAAAGAGAGAGACTTCCACTGAACTTGCTCCTGGGAAAGCAATTCTCTAACAGAAAACACAGATCTCACAGAATCAGGTAGGATTTCTGGGGTTGTTTCCAGGGGAGGAATTTTTTAACTGAGCAAGCAGATTGCACAGAATCAGGGAGGTGTTTTGGTTTTGTTGAGAAAGCATGACTGCTGATATCTGCAGGAGAACTCAAGGAGCTCATTCCCTGATGTGCTTTCGTTTTCTTTGCACCAAGACAGAAATCTCTGGGGGATTGGGAAGGCAGGACAGCCCTCACCTGCCAGAGGGTTGTCCAGTTAGCTGACCGACCACATTCAAACGGGCTGCTGCACTCCACTGGAAATTCCAGCAAGCCCAGAGGCTAAATGGAATGGAAATGCAGCCCCCCAATGGTCTATCCCTGTTTACATTCCCGCTGTTTGCCTGGCCAGGACTTTGGCACCTGGTTGTCCCTGCAGCAAAGCTGGTCTCGGTGCAGTGGCACAAGCAGAACGTGGATTGGCAAATTTAACACCAGTCCAAGCTCAGATTTCCCCTTTGCCTACCCACACAATCCCTGGCACCTGCTGCCTGCAGTCCATCCCTGCTCCCTCTTTGTCCCCAGCACAGGGGCACTTTGGGGGTCAGCAGGCAGCAGAGTGAACCATCCCAGCTGTCAGGATCCCCAAACCCGTGCTGACAATTTGTGCTCTGCTAATCAAATTCACATGTTTCAAACTCGTGTGTTTCAAACCCTGCTATCTAAACGGAGCTGCTCATCTCGTCCCTCACATCATTGTCCAGAGAGCTGGATTGTGTCTTGTTACGTGTTAGTTCTATTTGAGAACACTCAGGTATGTCCTTTAGAAAGAGTAGAGCTTAAACGTTTCGATTTCTCACAGAAGTTTTGATTTCATCTCTCATCTCCAACTTTACAGCGCGTTCCCATTATCAGTACAAAACTTCAAATAACAAAAAGTCTGGAAGCACCTGGGCTGGAATTCCCCAGGAGTTTCGAATGTGCTGAGTGATTTAGATCACTGACTCCACCAGTCTCCGAGGAACGTCTCTTGAGCAATTACACCGCCCTAATCCCTGCAGCTTAGAGGTGCCTCTGCTTCTTTCATGTTTTCTTCTAATACCACTGCAAAATACAAGCAGGCAGTGTGGAAACACACTGCTTTAGCCTCTGCCTCCTCCTGCAGGGAATTTTCCCCTGATTAAATGAGAAGTTCTGATAGTCGTGGGGTCTGGTGCTCTCCCCTTACCCTGCGTGACCTGCAGCACAACCCTGCTCACCCAGGGCCTTTGGGGCTGTGGAGAGGATAAAAGGATGTGCCAAACGCAGGCATGGACAGCTGTGCAAGGGAAAATACAGGAAGGAATTCCTTTCTGCAGGGGTTCTTAGAATCCTGCCTAAGATTTATTGCACCTCTGTGTAAAGCAGGGTTTCCCTGCTGGTGTCCTCTGCAGAGGAGTCACGACCTCGTTTCCCTGCCATGCATCTCTAGAGCCACGTGGCAGAGATTTGCCTTTGGATGTGGTGCTAAGGAGCAGGCTAGTTTTAGGAAAAAAGAACCACATGAGACCACATTTTTGCTAATGAGGAGTTAACTTGCATGTGCTCAGGAAAGCTCTGCTAATTGGTCTTCTGTCAAAAAGTTTTCATTTGAATTCATGTTCTCTTTTTCTAGGTAATTTTAACACCAACATTTCTTTAAGTACAACTGAAGGATTTTATGCTCCCTGCCAGGAGGAAAGGCATGTGCTGCCACTTCAGGTGACAGCCTGGGACACCACCCAGGCTGATGGAGTTCTGACCTTTCCTGCTTCCCTCAGCCTTTGGTTTTCCTGCTAACTCAATCAAGCACTTTCTAATTTGAGTGCCCGCAGCAGAGGAGAGTTCTTGCAGCGCTTGATGTGGGTATGTAACAGCACAAGTGTCTCCAACATTTATGCCAAAACTGAAGTTCCTCATTTGCTGCTTCCCAGACCTTCCAGCCAAGAGTGCTGAAGTCAGACACAGCCCAGAGAACCTCTAAGAGAGACATGAAGAACTAGAGCTGAATTAGTTTCTATTTTCTCTCGGTGGCTGTTGAAATCCACCCAGACAGAAACAGAATGCATTTCCATGCTGGGATTTAGAAATGATTGGGTCTTTGTTGTAAGCGGCCAATTTCTGGGAAGAAAAAAAAGAAAAAAAAAAAAAAAAAAAAAGAGAGATAGAAAATCCTGGAAGATTTTTCCACCTGAAAACCAAACACCACTCAGGAGTTTTCAATCTGTATTTAACAGATATTTAGCAGCTTCATTTTATAGAGAACTTGAGCAGCTAACAGTCACGTTTAACTACTTTTGGTGCAAGTTCTCTCGGAGTTAAGCCGTGCAATCCTGGCTCCCCATGCTCACCTGAAGCCTACCTGGGAGCTGAACTCGTTGTCATGACTAACTGAAGGTAAGCAAGGGAGATGTTCTTGAGGGCCACAAGATTTTATTTTACTAATTTATTTCACCCGATCTACTAATTGGGGAGATGAAGTATTACAAAGCCATAATTTTTGTCAACCTGTAATTAATTTGTTGTTTCCACAGACAATGGTACCATATTTAATTTTTAGTAGCTCTTTAATTCTTTGTGACCCTAAGAATTTTCTCTCTGCTAACAATATACTGTAGTTTATTTCTGTTTATTTCTGAGGCATTGTTCAGTTTCCTGTTTTGTAATAGAATTCTATTAATTTATCACTTATTTATACAGAACGCATTATTTATCTTTATTCTTCATCTTTGTTTAGCTCCTGCAAATATATTTTTACTGCATATTCCTCTCATTTGATATTTCATTCAACAGTTTTATGTAAATGACATGACATTTTTCCTTTTCCTGCCTCTGAATTACTGAAGATTTTCTCAAGTGCTTTTGTCCTAAATGCGTGTTATGGTTTTCATAATTTTGCGCTTATTGCTGTGTACCCTTCAATCACAGTTTTAGAGTTCACTTTATTCTTTATTTTTTGTATTATTTTTCCAGCTGCAGTGTTTTTTGCTTCCACTCCAGTTTTTAACACTATAATTACTATACACACCTGACATTATGTATTACATTCCTTTTCTGTATTATTTTATCTACTTCTAAATCTCATTTTTAATTTTGTTTTATTAGTAGTGTTTTCCTCCTGTTCTGACAACTGTACAGCATATTCTGATTCTACCACATCCTTCCTCATCCTGCCCTCTTTCTGCTTCCCTTCCCCACTGTCATATCCTAGCTGATACCATCTTGATGAATAAATTATCAAGATTGTTCTACAAGAAATCTGTCATGGGGTGTGTGACCTCTTTTAAATCTGAGATTTAGCTCTGAATTCCATATCAGCACTACAGGAGCTGCTCTGATGGAAATGTGTAGGAATTGGTGGCTGGCAGTTTCTTCTGAAGCCTTCCTGTCTTTGTTCTGCTTCCCCATCCTTCTATAATTTATCACTTTTAGGACACAGTAAGTGACTCGGAAAAGGATGTTTTGTCCCAATTATACCTTGATTGAAGTCAAGTTCAAACAGCTGCACTCAATACACAACCTTGTAATATTCTAATATTACATATTAAGAAATAAACACACATGGACACATGAAAAATGTGTGGGTTTTCCCTCCACCTTCATTCTTTCATAATTAATAAATGATGGAAGTGTCAAATTATGATTATCATAATCACTTCTAGATTTTAGTTTAGCCAGGGGAAGGTAGAACTGGAAGCCTCTGTTAAAACACTCTCTAAATATTTTTTCAAACGTTCTATATTAAGGAAACATTTCTATTATTTGGCCTTTATTAACACCTTAAAGTACATCCTTTAGCAGTGAAAGAGAAGTCCCAGTGGTGACACAGTGAACTTTCAAGGTAAAACATTCATTTTAATGTTTTCTGTTATGAAAATGGTGCAGTGATCTCAGACTTTTCATAATGATAAGAAACTTTAAAAAGCGACAAAGTAAAAACAGATTGGAATAAGATTAGTGGCAAATGAAATTTTTCAGTTATCAGGCTTCTCCAGGCTGCTTCCGAAAGCACAATGACCAGTCTGATATTTAATCCCGTGTGGTGCTGTCTCAAGGGGAAAGTTTTTCAGACACTTTTCTGCCTCTCCCTCTGCACCGCAGCCCCTCACGGAGTGGGAGCCACGAGGGGTGAGGATGATGATGATGATGATGATGATGATGAGCTCTGCCCTCTGATGAGGGGTGTGGCTATTGGGATGCCTTCAGTTCTGCCCTCAGAGAGCTCTGAATCCTGTCATCAGAGTGAAACCCTGCCAGGATGGGTCCAAATTCAAGGAGTCTCTGTGTGATAACTGAGAGGAGGGTGGTCTGTTTGGAGACCCTCTCCATGGCCAACATCATGGTGTTGATGCCATTATAGTGCACAAGACTGTGATTAATTAAACAGGTAAAGGCTCATTAGGTCCAGAGTAGTGCATCTCCTCTCTGATGGTATATTCACCTCACATTTAGTCGTGTACATAAAGGATTGAAATCAGCCTTCTCTGCTTTATATTGTTCTAAATGCAAGTGAGGCATGCTCAGCGATGTCCCCAAATGTGAAACCTCTGGTGTCCTGTCCAAGGCTGAGTAATTCTCAGACTGAGAAGTGCAACGTGGAGGGCAAATTTTCTCTTTTCTACAAATTTTCTCTTTTTCTACAAAGGAAAAGTATTTTTAACATGTTTGTGTATAAGGAATAAGTGAAAAACTGGTAACTAAGTAAATTCACAGACTGAGAAAGGGCTGAACAGCGGAGACTCCCGCAGATTTTCATTTGCTTTAAAAACTGTTCTTTAGTTTCTCAGCTTAGCTGTAGTTTGTGAATTCATTTTCCACGGGAGTTTCCATTTTCCAGTAGGCTCTGCAAGTGTCCCGGAGGGTGTTCGGGGCCCTGGGGAGCTGCGGTGCCAGACACGGCACGTGGGTGCAGGAACGGGCCGCGGCAGAGCCGCGCGCCCCAGCTCCCGCGCCCCGGCAGCTCTCCTCTCCTCTCCTCTCCTCGATAGATGACTGGCTCACCCTTTGTGAGGTCTTTCTGCCTTTCCCGAGGCTTTCGTAGATGTGCTTTTATTGCAGGAGCATTTAGAATTTAATTTCTGGTAATTGTGGCTCCATATTAACTGCATATACTTTATGTACGTGAATAAGTCTCGTTATGCCTGAATCTATTCCCGGGAGAATTATCCAAGAGATGATATTCACCATGCTCAACTAGGCAAAGCAAACTGATCCTTTCTGTGCCAGCAATTCTGAAAAAATAGAAATCCACCAACTGAAAATCCAGTCTTGAGAAAGCAAATCTTTTCTAAGCAGTTTCACCCAGCTTTCTCGGAGGCATTGTGCTCCTGATATATCTCACATCAGAGAAAAATCAGTTTCATTTAAAAAAAGTGTAGAGGACTGTGAGGTTTGTGTGCCCAGGTCTGAGATCCAGGGAGAGAAGAGAATAGCAGACAGCTAATTCCTAGCATGAACAAGTGATTTTCTGTGTGTTGAAAGAGTATGTGTGACCACAAAGGGAATAATTTACAGGAAACTTTAGAGTTTTTTTGGAGAAAAGGATGTATTTTGGGGAGTTGGGAAGAGAAATCTCGGTATTTTATCAGAATGTATTCAAGCCTGAAGAATGACATTTTATACAGTATAAAGCTCTGAGGTTCAGAATTCAGCTATGGGAGAGTTTGGTGTAGATATGCAAAATGTGGCATTTCACATAAAGGCTCAGGAGAACACTGAAAGCAGGGACATGAGGGGTTTGTTATAGTTATTAACTGCAGCTTGATTAGATAATAAGGGAAATGTGAAAGTGTGCTGTGACAATGCAAAAACGCCTGTAGTAGTGCAGGCGTACAAAACCGAGCAGAAGAGTTCCTCAGTTCATCAGTATTTGCATGCAAATTCAAGAAACTATGAGTTAATCTTTAAAGGCATATATCAGTGATTTTTACAGTGCTGCAGCGAAGCAGTGGATGGATTTGCAGAAGCCTCACAAGGAATATAAAAGAAAAATAGGAATTACAATAGAAAGATAATGACTTTTACCATGCTTTAAACCAGATTGTGGCTGTTGCAGGACTGCACACCGAGAGAGGAAAACAGCTGGGAGGTGGAGAAGTGACAGATTCTGCTGAGGGGAGACTCTTACAACATTTAATTCCTTGCCAGCACAGCCCCTGCTGTGTTAATGCACACCAGTGTCACCCTGTGCTGTGGCACACACAGGGGTTCTCAGCTGCAGCGCTGACAGGAGCAGGAGATTTCTTGGGCTGGGGAATGTCCTTTCCAAGCTTTGTGTCAGAGCTGCGTCCACAACTCTCCATCAGTTCCAGCTTGCAGGTCCTTTCTTCCCTTCACCCCCAATGCCTGATGATTTCTTTATAGTTCTTTGCTCATATTCCACAACTCACACCTGAGGAGCTTTGCAGAAAATTCTCACCAGGTGCGTTCATTAACAGTGTGGAGCCTAAATTGGCAGCAGTAGAACAAACCTCCCCTCCCTCCTGCCTGCACCCTCTGTGATCCCACGGGAACCTCACAGACCCCTGAGGAGCTCCGGGGACGTTTTTCTCACCTAAAACAGCCTGGGCAAAAAGTCTCCATGCAGATTGGATGGATTGGATCTCGGGCAAGGTTTCTGCACTGGAAGTTTTGGCCAGGCATTGGAACAGGGCACGGGTGGAGTCTCCATCCCTGGGGATGTCCAGGGAATGTTTCCATGTGCTCAGGGACAGGGGGCAGTGCTGGCATTGGCCGTGCTGAGCCGACAGCTGGGCTCCCAGATCTTACAGGGCCTTTCCACCTCTAACAATTCCATGATTCAGCATCTCTTGCTGCAGCTTCTTCCCCCTCTGAATATCCACTGAGTCCCCCTGTGGCTGCACAGTAATCATCAACACTCATCTTTACTTAATGTCAGTAATTACTAAAAAAATTCACATCAGTGATTTATTTTATCTTAATTTAAAGAGAAACATGAAGAATCCAGCAGCTTGTCTGGTTACTACTGCAGTATACAAAACCTTGTTTCCATAATTTCATGTAACCCTTTGTGACCTTGGTCTTTTTAAAAAAGGAAAATGAAAAACTTCTTAAAAATTCTGCTCAGAACATAAATGGATTGACTCACATCCCATTTCTTCTTTTTTCTTTTGATAATTCCATAGTTCTAGGGACTCCAAAGTTCTGGAAACTACTCTGTTATATCTTGATAGTACTGGGAGAAGGAGGGGAAGAGGAATTGTTCATTTTTTGGATCAATACAGAAGAACTCTCTGAATTCATTCCAGAGGCTTTACCCCTTTTGCAGGGAAACAAAGAGCATGAGTTTCCCTGACACTCCCAACATGATTTCTGGGCTGCTTGGTTGTTTATTTACCACTTCACTATACAGCAGTTACAGTGATATTTTCCATCTGCCCAAAGTGTTTTGGGGAGAGAGACAGAAAGTGAATCCAATACTTACTTCCAAGGCAAAAATCGATTTTAACTAGAACCAATGCATTTTATATTCCTGTGCAACTCAGGGCTGACTTAGTATTCATGGTGCTTTTCCTCATGCAGTCCATGTGGTGAGTTTCATTTGCAAAGTGGCATGCACAGGAATAAAGGCCCAGAGGAACAAGGCCCTTCTACCTCCTACAAAAAGTAAATTAGTTTTTCTTAGCATTCTGTCTCTTCATCATCTGGAAAACCTGCTGCTAGTGAAATTCTCTTCTGATGTCCAGTGCATTTTGGAACAAATTTGTAGCTTGTTTAAAAGGCAGCTGGAGTTTGCATGTAATCATCAAACATCTGCAGTAACTCAAAAGGAAAAGGTAAACCATTAGCACTAGAGGAAATGATCAGAGACTGTCAGGTACAGCAGATGCAAATGTTATCAATGACTGAAAAGCAAGGGAGCCAGGTTGCTTTAGGAGCCCCAGAAGCGTCCAGGAAAAACAGGGTTTGTTGCCTGTCCTGCCACACAGAACAACTGTTAGAGGACTGCAAAAAACTACAGGAGAAAGTCAAATGACAATGCTCAGTTCCAGCTTGATGGAAAATGTTTGGTTTCACTAACGTCCAAGCTAATGTATTTACTCAATCCTAATCTAATGTATTTACTAACTGCTGAGCGTAGGTGCAATTTTCCACGGTATCCACCCAGTGAACATGATGAGCACTGTAATGCTCCTCGTGCTGATAATGTGCCCCTAAACTCAGAACTGGGCACCCTTGTGCTCTTGCTGTAGAAAGAGAACTGTTCACACACACACAGATGCCTGTAACGTGCATTTTGTTCATTTGCTCGAGCACGTCACACCCCAGGTATCCAGCTTTTATTAGCTTTTACATCTTCAGAGCAGCAGACAAAATCCCTGCTGAGACTGAATCTGCTTGGGAAGGTCTGTTTAGTTTGGCTTGGACTTTTTGCCTTGGAGGTACAGTGGGGCTTTTAGTGGAATTGAGTGATTTTTCCCTAAGGCATGAGAGTTGGTGAGGAGAAAAAAGGAAGGTAGGTAGGGAGAAAAGGTTGGTAGGGAGAGTTGGTAGGGAGAAAAAAGAAAGAACTGAGGCTGGCTTTTGTGGATCCCTGTGTGGTGGCATGGCCCAGTAGCTCTGCTCTCAGCACTCCCACGTTCCAAGAGCTTTCCCAGGAGGGCAGTGTGGATAGCAGGGGCAAGAGGTGACATTTGGGGGGTTCTGTGTGTGGCCACGGGGTCTCACGGGGTTTCTGAAAGAGCACAGAGTCCCCCCACAGCACAGCAGCTCAGGGGAGCTCCCGGGGGAGGTCAGCGTGGCCGCAGCACTTTTGTGTCCTCTTCCTGTCCCTCCCACTCGGGAGGCAAACAAATATGTTCTGTGTGAATACACATCACAACAGACTGGCAAGCAGTGAGCAACCAAAACAAATCACTGACAAAATGCCTCTGTCAGCTTAGCAGCAAGTCTAAACACCAGGAATATATACCCCAGGGTGGGTATAACAGAGAAAAGGAAATGCTGATTTCATGAGGCTGCTGTGAGCTAAAGGAAAATAATTGAAATGCTGAGCAGGAAATGATGTCAATTTACCTTCTCTTCCACCGCCCTCCTTTTTACCTGCCTTTTGTCTGTCTCTTTTAACTCTATCTCACATATTTTTTCTCATTTTATTTGTGTTCTGATAATCTTTCTTCAAGACCAGTTTTTGTATGCATAGTTATACCCACTCTTCCCATATGCATCAAGATGCCACTTTTATTCCTCTTATTAATTATTCTTCTCTGTTCTGGCTTTAAATTTTAAGCACCAAAAGATTTTAGAAGTCTCAAAAATCTTACTGCTTAATAGTTCATATTTAACTTGTGTTAAACTGCTTTTATCTTGCAAATGTCAGTCCTTCTGACTGGTTTATCTCCCTTTAGGTTTCATGATCAGTCTGTTAAGCATGAAGCAGAGAACTGCAAATGTTTAGTAATATATTTCAAGTACAAATGAAAATTCACATGACTGGAAGGTGTTAATAAGGAAAAAAGAATTTCTGGAAGATTCAGGTCACTCCTCTAATCCAAGAGTAAGATTTACATTAGGGCCTGAAAAGCAAATTCCACTACTGACTGACATTTCTTTTTCCTGGAAAACAAGGCTTTGGAAACCTTTAATTCCCCACTGAAATAAAAATGGAGCCACTTAATAGTTTTCAGAAAAGGGGAGTGTTGCTCTAAAGTTTATATTGGGCATTTGCTTACGGGTCCCAGATTCCATATCAAAATATTTTCATTCCGCACCACTTTGAATAAAGCAGAACAGGAGCTTAAGTGCTGTCACAGACCAGTCTGGTAATGGGACTGCAGCAGCTTTTGATTCAGAATTCCAGCCCAGGTCTTTGCTGGTGGTTTCACTGGCTTTCCTGAACAATTGCTGCATTGTATGTAATGGTTTTAGACCAGTGACCCAAATCCTGCCTGCCTTTCTCTTTAGTTTCACCGGGAGATTATAAGCAAAGTATCAAAGCTCAGAAAATGGCACACGGTCCCACTTGAGCTAGAGGGAGAATTTGGGGTAGGTGGAATGCAATTATGAGGCTGGAATTCAGTCAGGCTGCAGGCAGGAGTTGGGAATCTGTCAGGTGGCTTTGAAAGGGCTCAAAGCTGTCCCCAAAGCAGATGGAAAAGAGCATTGGGCTGAGAATTCCCTGTTCTCTGCTCCCAGGAACATTGGGCTGAGAATTCCCTGTGCTCTGCTCCCAGGAACATTGGGCTGAGAATTCCCTGTGCTCTGCTCCCAGTTCCAGAGCAAAGGGGAAGGTGGGGAGCAGGGAGAGCTGCTGTGCAGAGCGTTCAGAGCAAGGCAGGGAGGGCCAAAGGTGGGAGGAAAGCCCAGGCAGTGTCAGAGCAGACAATTTGTGCCCCGTTCTGGTGAACACGGGCAGGGCTCCGCTGGTCACACAGTGGTCACAATAAAACACCTGGGGGTGCGGGAGCTCTCGGGTGTTTTATGGAACAGCCCCTTGCAGGAAATGCAAAGGGAGAGGAAATTAAGGTGCAGAGACCTCATCCAAATCCAATTTTCTGACGCATTAGAAATGCCTAAACAGAACTCTATGACTGGTTATTAAATTATGAGAAGTTCTTTATTGCCTCTCCCCACTTGCCTGGAGCCCAGAAATTCCTTTTGGTAAAACACGTTCTCAGGACCCAGGCAGAGCTGGGTTCAAATTGAGACTTTTCTGTGGTTCTGCTCTATTGGAAGAAATGAGAGATTTTTGGTGCTTCTGGCCAGTCCCCAAATGGATATAGCTGTAATTAGAAGGGATTTTCCTGCTTTTTTCCTCCCCTTTACCAGTTCAGTTTTCCTAGACAATAACTTTCTCTAGAGACTCAAGTGACAGACTGTGGGTAAGTCAGGAGACAACACGTCAGAAATAGCTGCTGATTGCTGGATTGGCAGTGTTGGACTCCAAGAAGCCCCACGAAAATATGTCAGAAAATGAAAAGACTTTCATTTTTCAATCAATTTTCTTCCCAGCCCTTCTTTCCTCCAGTTGAGTGATGTTTTGAAAGTCCTGTCTGTTTTCATCTGTATGTTGAAATAGCGTGTTATTTAAAATTTTTCTGTATTTTTCCCCTTCTTTTTTAATTTTAAAGCATTTTCCTGAAATTAAAATTAGTTCAGAGACTGTTAAGAACAGCAGTGATGCAGTGTTTGGCTTTTTTTTTTTTTTTGCCCAATACCACTTCAATAAAATATGTTTTACTGATTAAATACATGTACAGGAAAACTAAATTATATTTTCTTAACCAGATCATCAAAAATAGGGGCAAAACTGAAATATAACCCCAAAAATTCGGACATGTGTGTAATAGAGATATTCTTTGGAACCAAAAAACCCCAAAAGATCAAAATAGCCTATTTTATTCTTTAAGAAACTGTAATTAACTTTTGTAATAAGTGTTCCTTCTAAATGGCTACACAGGGAAGCATCTTCTGAGAGCAGAATATGAAATAATCTTAAGGCAATTACAAAGAAGTTTTTGATTTGCAAAATTTAGTATAATTATGTAATTTTCTTTTGTGTGCAAGCAGGCTTGGCATTGAACTCCCGCAAAATGATGAGTCATATGGAGCTGCTTATTTCCTTGAGAATAGCACGAAGCAAGTGAAAATTATCCTTTGAATACAAGAGCCCAGGAGTGCAATGCATGAATCTAATTTTACAGTGGAAGCCATGGCAAGAAGTTCACCCTGATGCTTGAAGAAGGTGAGCTCTGGAGCACTTGAAGGCCTGGCAGGATGTGCAGTGGTAAAATGCTCCTTCCCTGAGACGTGAGAATGCTTTCAATCACCACCTGCAGGAGAGCTCACTCCATTAAGGGTTTCATTTCTGTGCCAGGATGTTTGCAGTGAAGGAGCTGTAAGAGCGTGTTTGACTTTATTATGCACTGTGAAAGGTGAACATATTGCAGACACTTAACAGGTTCCTTCCCTCAGACTTGTTAAAAATGGAGAGCTCAGGAAATTAAATGTTGCCCAACTGAGTACATGTGTGGATATAGAAATGTCTGCTATAGCACATGTAAGCAAAGTAAAAGTGAATCAGTCAGTGATACCCTTAATCCAGACTTTAGTGACTAATCTGGGCTCTTGAACAGAAAATTGCTCATCTCAGCTATATTAGCCCACAAAATCGTTTGGATTACAGCCCATTTTTGTCTACATCCAGGCAAGTACTATTGAATTATTTACAAATAATCTTTGTGATTTCTTTTGGTTTTCAAAGTCCTTTTTACTGCTAAATTTACGGCTGAAAGGTGCTTCATTACATTCTGAAAGTTCAGTGTTCTACCAAGAGCAGGGATTCTGTTGTAAAAAGACACTTTGGATTAAGCAGTACCTTTTGTATTTTTTCAGAACTGCGTGTTTTTTACAGATTTTGTTTTATATAAACAATTATTAGAATTATGTTCCTTTAAAAACCCACAATCAGGTGTCAGCAGTGCCCAGTGTCAGGATGAGCAGCAATGGGCATAAACCATGATGCAGGAAATCTAACTGAAATAGAGGAAAATCAACTTCCTGGTAGTTAAGGTGGCGCAATAGGTTTGTGACAGGCTGAGAAAGGGAATACTTGGAGAAGGTAAAACCCAGCCTGGCCCAAGGCCCTTGGAACCTGCTCTGAGCAGGGGTGGGAGCAGCTGAGCTCAGGAGGCTCCAGCCTCAAGGATTCTCTGATAAATATTAATCAGCAAAAGGGGCTTTCACTGTTTTCAGAGAAAGGAATTTCTAATTAATGCATCCTTTCCAAGATAAATTATGCCTCTGCTAACACTTGTTTTAGTGCAGGAATCTATATTATAACTCTTTTTTTTTTTTCCCGTGGATTCTGACTCTGGCAAGAGCTTGTTGTGCCATCTCTCTTCATTAAGAGATACATGACATGTTCACAGGACCAAACCGAGTGCTTTTACAGGACATATGCTATGTGACTGGAGAGACATTAAAAGATAATTAAGCATATTAAACAATAATTTGATTTATTCCATATTTGTTTTATATGGGGATATAAAAACTGATTCATGCCTAATTCATTTCCCAGGCAGTCTCTTTTCACGGCCCAGATGTTGAGCAGGCAGTGACAGCGCTGTCCCCCCAGTTCTGCTCGTGGGGTGGCAGAGAAGGACTCGACCAGGCAGTCTGGAACCAAAGCACCCATCACAGCCAGAGGACAAACACATTTGTCCTTGAATGCTTCTAAAATCTCTTGGTCAGAGATTGACCAGCAACCTCTGAAAACAGGTAAGGACAGTTAACTAGGAGAGGAAAAAAATAAACCTAATTCTCTTTCAATAAGGTTTTTTTTTCCAAATGACAAACAAAAGTAACTTATCATAGGCAGAAACCTTAAAAAAAAATTGTGGTAATTATCCTTTCACTTTTCTTTGCATGAGGGTGGTTGTTGAAGAGATGAAAATTTCATGATGAAATCAACAAAAATCTCTTTGTCTAAAGCAGGTACAGATTTATTCTGATTTTACAGATACAGAAGGTTCTATTAACTGAAAATGGAAATATAAAGTTAAATAGACAAAAAGTTAAATGCAAACTTTATAATAACTCCAAAAAGGTGATTTTCCACTTCTTTGTTAAAATGTATTCTGATTTAGATGGCTGGAGTGTTGTGAGTAAGCCATTGCTATGAAACATCATTTACAAAACACCACTTAACACATCTTGTGTGAAGTATCTATTATTAGCAGATTGTTGATTTCTAAAGAGCAGAAAAAACCTCAAAGGCAGAGGTGAGATAAAGGATGAAATTTCACTCATGTAAGTAGTTTTTAAGGAGACAAAACAAACCATGGAAACTTTTAACAATTATTATTCTTAGAGGAAGGCCATAATTTAAGAAATTCTTAAGGGGATACATTTGGAGGTCAGGTTTAGAAACACACAGAAGTAACAGCACAGGTATGAAAAATAAAATGTCACATTTGAGAGCTCTTCCAGCACTGTTTTGGCACAGTATCAGCCATTCTCAAACGCTCTCCTCTAACAGCGACCAAGGTCGTCCAGCAAACATCACATCTGACAGAAATCCCCCCACTGGGTTGGGCTGGGGCACTGCTGGGATTTGGAGGAAGCCCTGGAATCATCTTCACTGTGGTGAAAGAGAACCAGAGTCTCTACCTCAGAGTCCACAAAGGCAATGGTGCAGCTGCACTTGCACTTCAGTGTCTTCATTTTGCTGCCTATTTTTTTTATTTCATGTTTTACACATTCCAGGTGTTTTTTTTCCTGGAGTTGAACCATGTTAGGAGTGCAGGAAGCCAAAATGTTCTTAAATGGGAGACAAAACCACGCGGGCAGTGATGTGAGGCTGGCCAAAGCTTCGTGTTTCAGCTGGGTTCTGAGAGCAGGCTGGGACCTGCTGGATGGAACGGCGGGGTTAAAATTGAAATTGTTTAAGTAAATTAAAATTGAAATTCTCTGTTTGACAGATAGGAGTGGCTGTTTGTGGAAACCAAAACCCTGCTCTGCTGCAGTCCAGCCCGGGGAGGGTGACAGGACAGCTGTGCCCCTGTCCTGGTGCCCAGCCAGGCTCTGGCTCTCCACAAACCCCACCTGAAACAGCAGCTGGGAGTCCCCGCCGTGGGGGGAACCATCAGACCCGGCTGTTCTCTCCATCAGCAGCTCCTCAGCAGCCCCAGAAGGTTTTACAAAAACCCTGCCTTCTGATATGAATGTCCATTTAATAATGGCCAGTTCTGAATGAATTGGATCCGTGAAAAATGGGGGGGTTATGTCAGATATTGCAACACCTCTTTAATTTCAATTCCAGAGAGTCAATCTTCAGTCTTCCACCGTGGTCTGGGCACTAAAGCACTGCATAATTCACAGGCCTCCTTTTGATAGACAGGACAGATTATTAGTTTCTTCTCTTTTTTTTCCCCTAATTTTTCATTCTTTCAGAATAGCTCTGCTTTTGAAGGCAGAACCAGGAAGTTTTTCTGAAGATAGCTACAACATATCATGTAGAAATATTTTTTTCAAGACTTGCTTACCAACAAGACTTTCCTTTTTTTTTTTTTCTAAATTAATAGAATCAGTGTTTAATATCCACTAATCATCTACTTCTATTAGGATGTAAGTGCAATAAATACATTTTATTCATTTATTTGTATGCCATCACTTAGATCCCCTCATTTTTTGATAATGGCTGGGTTATTCAGGGCTCTCTGCAGACCTATAACAAAGAAACAAGTACTCCAGAGAATTTACAGTATACATGAAAGAGAAGATGAAATAACAGAGAAAGACAGACAATCGAGGTTGGGGAAGAAAAGGAAGATGAAAAAATGAACAGAACTAGGCAGAAAATAAAAGTCACTCATGACTCCTGGTAAAACAAGAAACAAATGTGAAAGTATGATATTTGATCAAAAATGTGCTGAGATACACAGATGTTACAAAAAGTAATAAGATCTGCTTGCATTATTTCTAATTAACTGCCTAATTTCACAGCTATCTTTACATTTTAGGGACCGAGACTCCCTGCCTCTGTTTGCTTTTCGGGCTATTTTCCATGTCTCTCAGAATTTTGAGGGCTTTTGTCCTCAGGGTCTTTGGTTTACCTGGTCTGTTTCTCAGTTTTACCAGTAGTGTTCTCTGTGAAGAGTTATTTCTTTGGGTATTTTTTGTAATTAGTGACTGATTTTGAGAACTGATCTTTCATGCTCCAATTACAGAGATGCTGAGCAGTAAGTGGTATTATTTGTGTATTATATATAGAATATGCCCTTGGTCAGCATTCTACAAGACTGTCAGCTCTCTCCCTCTCTAAATTGTTAACTCAAGATTCAGAACATGTTTCTCCCATTGAGAAAACCTTGAACAAAGCTGGTTTCTATCTTCAAGAAAGATTATTTTCCTGGAAAATGTTTAAATTTGAATTATTTCTCATTATATAGCTTTTCCTGCGTTCATATTTAGTCACATGCCCTCCACATGCACGTTTGTGGAATCCTTGCAACTTCAGAGGAAAACATGTCTCACTAAAAACACACCAATTAATTCCTATTTCAAGATTGTAATGGTTTCTGTTCTTTGGTGATTTGTCATTTCAGACCCCTGTAGAAACAGTAGAACTTTGTGTTGTACCGTTCTGGAATTCCCTCAACACCTGTGCTAAGGGCACGCGGTTCTGCTGATGAATGTCCCGTGCTTTGAGCAGTGATGTGTCATTAATCACATTAAGAAATAGGCCTAACAAGCCATAATTTAAAAGTAAGGCTCTGTTACCAGCTCTCTTTTTAGTAAAAGTGAAGCAGCCTATTAATATCTCTGCATTTGGGATGCAGGAACACCTGGATATTGCCTCAGCAGGTCCTTTTCCAAGACAGGGCTCCCCATCCCAGGGATCTGAGCCTGGCAATGCCACACAATTCCCTCCGTGCCCAGGAACCCCCTTGAACTCCGTTCAACATTGCACTAATCACAGCCAGAGCATGGGCAAATTACTGAAATCTAATCCTCGTTTACTCTTTCTGTGAACAGAATCAGAAACTGTTTGGCATTACAGCCTGAAGGACTCCAGGAATGCCACCCACAACTGGAGCTATTCCCTCCAACCGCCACACTGAAATTGTCATTATCAGAAGCTGCGTTACTTAAAAAGGTAAGTGACTGCAAGCAAGAGATATAATTAGCATAATCTGTTCTTTAAAAGCTACACCTGCCATTAAAGTTTTAAAGAAATGAAATCTTAGCTGAAACCATCTTTGTAATTTACTAACACTCATTTCCATACAATTTTGTCAGAACAGCAAAAACTTGGTGTTGACACAGCCTGAAGCCTTTAAAGTTGGGCTCAGTTTATGGAGTTTTCCTGTCTGTAAGACTGACACTGATTTTCTCAGATTTCATACAAATTTTCCACTTAACTCTCAGTATTTTATAACAAGTTTTGAGCACGTGAGATTGGTGAGAAACAATTCCCTCTGCCACTGAGCACAGATCCTGAGTGAGCATCTAGCACGGTCATCAGATGAATGCAAAGGGAAGAAAACACTTTTGGACGCTGGTCTGTGGAGAGTTGTGAGAGGGTTGTTCCTCTACCTTGCTTCAAGAGCAGCTGACCATTAGCTGATGTTCAACTCCCTGACCACAGCACCCCCAAGTCCTTTCCTCAGAGCTGGAATTTTATCCAGGACCTGACAGACCTCAGATATGCTTCCTTGTTTATATTTGAATTGAAAAAATGCCAAGCATCTGCACCTGTTCACCTTGAATGGCCTTCTAAGAACTGTTCTAGAAAGTCAAACCCTAACTTTTTACAACCCCTCTTAGCAAGTAGGAGAAAAAAGACAGAAATATCACATTCCACGAGAAAAAAATAGGAATGAAAACCGCAAAGGTCAATTTTCACTTGTAACTGCAAAGATCTGTTCTCTCAGGTGCTGCAATGTCGAAATTCTTTTATTCACTGAGGTGCCACCTTTCCTTGGGCTTGTGAAAATTCTCCTACAGTTACACACATCTAATGAGAAGTAAACAGGCTTTTTAAAGCCCTGGACTCTGCAGGAACCAGTGCAGGTAGAAACATTAATTGTTTTAATATTCAGGTGTCTATCTCGGGACATCATAGCAGCAAAAACTTTGTTGTTCATGCACTTTTCACTGAAACTGTGAAAGTCCAGAATAAGTCACAGATGTGTTAAATAATATTTTAAGCTTCTTAGTTTTGTCTTAGCTGACAGGTCAGGACTCTGCAGGTGAGACCCCACCTGAGGCCATTCCTGGGATTCCTGTGCAGAGTTTCCAGGGAATCCCTGAGGAGGGATGAGCAAGTGCCAGGCTCAGTGTGCAAAGGCACATTCTGACTTCTACTGCCTTCCCTTCAGCCTCCCAGCCAGGACTGTGTGCTGGGGAGGACGGGGGGAGGCTATTCCAGTGCCCAAAGGGAGGATGTGAGCCTTCCACAGCCCACCACAGAACTGGGTTCAAATCATGCCGTGATCGAATCTGAGTTTAGAAATCCTGGTTTATCTGTTTGTGCTGGGGTGCTATAAAAAGCACATCACCATGGTGTCCCAGCTCTTTCCAATTAAAGAAAACTATTTCTACCATTTACTTAGCAGCTCTGACAATAGCCTGCAGCAGCAGTAAAACAACTCGACTGCCTGGCATTTTACAAGATAAATTCTTCACTACACTCTGTTTTTTCTTGCACTGTTGCTTGCAAAGACTTAAAAAGTTACTGCTTCCTCAACGACTGAGACTGGTATTGTTACACTCATTTGAGCTATGGATCACTGGGTACACTTTGTACCTTCACATGCCACTTTGAGAAAAATCAATTTTAGTCTTGAAGAGCTCAAACTGGTGCTGCAGAAGATCAGTGCACATTTCCAGGTGCTGCAGGGCATGGGCATCTTGATGTGGATTCAACAAAACTTGACATAGGTATGGTGCAAAATTGCTTACTCTTATGCTAAGAGATCTGAGAAAAATTACGCAGTAGATCAGAATACTGTGAGGACATGCAAGGCACAGCAGCTGCAGTAAACACTTCTACGTTTTTCACAATCTTAGCACAAAAAACGTAATTTATGTTGCTAACTATAAATGGCAATGCTAATAAATGTTGTAGCTACAATAAGAAAAACAGGTAATATTTAGTATAGAGATTAAAAATAGCATGTAAGTGATGTTGAGGAAAGAAGAGTTTGTGCCTAATAATGATTAGAAGTACTTTAAAAGCTTCTGTCCAGCATTGTCACCTAAATTGGATATAATGTCAACACTGTTACTCTCTACCTTTTTTTTTTAATTTTATTTCAAATCTCTACACTGTTTTATGCATCTGCAAAGCTTGAGAAAAGGATCAGTTACTTTCTTTGTCCTGCTGTATTTTCACAGAGAGAGGAGTTAATTTCTAAATCTCTGTAATTTAGCAGTGGGTGTAGCCTTGCCTGTCTGAAGGACTCAGATTGCACTTCCACGGGATATTAACTGTGCCTCCAGTGAGCACAGCCCAGAAATGCTGAGTCCAGATAAGACATTCTGCTGAACTCATAGAAATGTTCTCTGCCAGATCATATTTATGAACATTTTTGAAGGAGTAACTTTGTCTCCAAAGAGGTTATGCTAAATCAAGGATCATCTGTTTGTGAAAATTTCACTTCGTGCTGGGTCAGGTGCTGTCTATTCTCCTGCAGCTGACAGAAGTCAGATGTGTTCTGGTGCAAGCATAAAGCAGAATATTCATTTCCCTGGGCAGCCAGGCTCACTTGATGCAGATCTGTGCTTCTGTCTGGAGTCCCACCAGCTGGAAGCTGCTGCTGCTTCCTCTCCACACCAACATTCCCTGTGGAATGTATAACATTCCTCATAATTCCACATAAAATATTCCTATAATCCGCTGGATTTCCTTACCTGGGTCCTCCTCAGCTAAATGATCCAAGTTAGCAAACAGAGCAGGCATAGGAGAATTTTGCCAATCAGACTGATTGGGGCTGGGACAGGTTTGGAATTACTCACAGGAGCAGCTCCACCTTGGCTGGTGGCAGCAGCGACCTCCAGGCACTGAAGGGTGGTGATCACAGAATCACAAATCACAGAATCACAGAATGAACTAGGTTGGAAAAGACCTTTAAGATCATCTAGTCCAACCTCTGACCTATGATTATTGCACCAGCCTTACTTTACCTGGACAAGGAGGTATGAAAACAGCTTAACTGATAAACAGGGTGTGGATCCTAAATAAATACAGGTTGGTACAGTATTTGGTGCTTCCACTGGGAAATCTCCATTTCCCAGTGCAAGCACCAAATACTGACCAACTGCAGGCTCAGGAGCAAAACCAAAAGAACAGAAAGGGAGGTTGAGCAGACAGACTTCTCCAAGGATTTATCCTCTTTTCTTTTTTTTTTTTTTTCTGTACAGTTTTCCAGGAAATACAGTTAAACAAGCAGGTGTGGTATTGAAATACGCTCTGCATTCTTCCCACAACAAATATGGATTTGTGCAGAAATGCTCTAAACTTCACTAGTCATGCCAGCTTTGCATGTGCTCTGTTTGGAAGAAAAAAGCAGGTGAAAATTCACTGCCAAATATCAGCTCTGTAGAACAAACAGGATAAAGGAGTTGTAAAATAAAACTGAATTAAGAAATTCCAAATCTATGACTCAACTTGATCATAAAGCCAATCTTCACTGAAATATGAAAACCAAGCAAGGATGTTTGAAGTGCCTCATTATGCAAATTCTGGATTTTTTTTCTCATTGTTTCCTTTCAAAAACAGCTGGTGATGGTGATGAGGATTTTGTGACAAATGATTTTGACATTTACCCATTTTACTGAATGCTACTGGATACTTGTGATTTATTGTAATGATTTATGAGTAAAGAAGCCTAACAGTGTTGAAGTGCTAATATCTTTTCTGTAATGCTGGCAAAGATTTTCTAAACAATAATGTTCTCCTTTTGTAATTCAGGGTTTCTATAGCACATAGAACATTTACCTTTGTTCCTGCAGGGGAAGTTTCTCAATGACATCACCTTCACTTTATCTTCCTTTTTTGAGAGCAAATCAGTTTTTGAGCACAAATCAGTTTTTACATTTCTAATTTTATGATACTGCAGTTACAAATCATTTTTATCATAAGTGACTGGATTTGCAGTGCATCAGGAAACATCTACTTATCCAAAATATTGTCAGGATCTCCGGTCTTGCTCAAGTTCCCTTTTAGTGGGAGCAAAGCTTCTGTAGGCATCAAATAACTCAATCTATCTCTTTTTAAAGAACTCTGAAGAAAGAATCACTTTATCTTGGAGGGGGTGCTGTTGTTCCATTTTTGCTAAAAGAGTGTTAACAAATATCAGGAGCCTGGTGGATAAATTAGAACATCAGAAAAATAAAAAGGAATTGTGGGCAATGTGGGACCAAATCCATTAATGGAAATCACTATCAGGAGGTGGATCAATGGGTTCTGTTTTCAAAAACCAGTGCAGGAATTATGGGTTAAAGCTTTGCTGATCTTGTCCATGTGTTACAGGCCAGAGTCAGTGGAGCATTTTGATGCAGAGTTCCCCTGTGGTGAGCAGTGTTTCCTGATGCAATTTGAGCTCTTTTATTTCCATCTCATTTTACTTAATGAAGAGATCTGCCCCATTTAAAAAGAGAAATTCCTACTTCCCCCACTAGAAATGAATCCCACTGTTCAAAAGCCAATGGAACAATGTAAACATTTCCTGGAAATCCTCCTTGTGTTTCTGTCTGATTGACTGTCAAACTCTAAAATTTATTTGATGAAATTACGGCTGTGGAAACCCACTTGTGTGAGCCCTAGCATGTAATTCCAGACTGTTGTCATGCTGTTCAAGAATTGTTCTTCCTATATATTGGCTTTCCTGACCATATGCTTAAAAGTTTATTTTCAGGAGCAGAATCAGTTGATACGGCTGAGTTATATTTATATTATCTTCACTGTTGCACTTAAAGAAAGCAAAACTCAGTTTTGGAGATTTTCCTAATTAGTCATCACCTTGAATGGAGCGTGCTCAAGGAAGAATGCCTCATCCATGGTCTATTTTTCATTGCTTTCTATTTGTTTCCTCTGTTGAGAGTAATGTTTAGAGCAGCATTACTGCTCATTACCCTGCTTAGGACTTGACTGTTTCCCCTAACTGCCAGAATCTTTTTTTGGAGAAAAGGATACTTTTCCTCTTAGTTTGCTGTTTCTAAATTCAACAAATACATCACATGCCATTTCCTCTTTTTGCAGTTTCTGCAGTACCAGACTTCACGTACAAAGCTAAAATTATCTGTGCGTTCAACTATAGGTGATTTCAAAATTAGTTCATCCATGAAAATATTTTGGAATGAGTGTCTAAAGCAACTCTACCCCCATTCCTTTTCATACACAAGAGAAGTAAACTCACCTTTTTTTGTCTTCCTCTCCTTGCTGCCTCACAGGAAAAGCAGATTTTTTTTCTCGGATTATTCCGTTTTGCTGCATTTTATGACATCTTTGAAGAATCTACTCTAGGCAGCTAACATAGAAGCAACTGAAAACTCGTAAGCTAATTAGATGATCTCCTTCCTTGCCTTGGCTGACTCCAGTGGCTGCTCTTTCAAAACCTCATCACCTTGTTTTGACTTGCAGTGGCTATTCAGAAGGATCTGGAGCTTCTCCTGCTCATGGCCACATGTGCACTCCACAGTTGCAAAGATTTTCTCTTATTAAATCTGGGGTAAAGGTGTTTGAGCTTAGTTGAATGAGATGTATTTTAAATATTGACTGAAAAGGTGGTTGGAAGTCCAAAAATGTGAGTTCAATTTATTTTACTCTGGTTTAGCAGCACTCATTACACCTGGTGTTTTTCCTGCTCTGTAAACAGCAAATGTATCAGGCACTGAATCAAACCCAAACCTCACCTGTAGCTACACCTCTACAAGGAGTATATTAACTTGTCAGAAATTCATTAAAATGATAATTTGTGAGTGTTTCAATGAAATTATTTTGACACAGAGACAGAAGAAGCAGCAGAAGGGTACAAGAAAACTGTGAGTTAATTACTTGAACTTAAGAGCCTCAAATGAAAAAAACAGTGTTTATTTTTCCTTCAATACTTGTGACACTTCTCACAGATGCATCTTCTTTACCTATGGTGCTATAAAAGACCTTTTTGAGACATGAATTATTGTGAGAAAAACAATGCTCTTACATTAAACATCTTTGTTAATAGGGATACCATGTGATTTAGCTGTGTCTAGCTTCAAAACATGATGTTTTGGAAGACAAAATACAACCAGAATTTAGAATGAACGTGAGAAATAAGTGTTTATTTGTGGATGGATACTTCACTGACAATTCAAGTTTAAT
The DNA here is from genome assembly GCA_013390105.1 of Tichodroma muraria. NCBI lineage: Eukaryota > Metazoa > Chordata > Aves > Passeriformes > Sittidae > Tichodroma > Tichodroma muraria. The sequence continues at coordinate 54,080 of WAAG01017807.1, forward strand.
CCTTATTCAAATTGAATTTCCTTTGAGAAGGCTTAAGGCCATCAATCTATTATCAGATAACAAAACTGACTATTACTCATTCGACTTAGGTTTGTTGTTTTTTTTTTTTTATTAAACCTGAAGGAAGTGTGGTGATCTAATGTGTTTGTAAACCCAGCCTGCAAAAACACAGCAGATTGATAGTCATGTTTAATTTGGTAAGAAAAGAGCTTTGGCGCAGTTTGTGTTTTCTGATCCCTTTTTCCCTCCGTTCTGATCCCCCTCCCCTTCCTTGCTGGTTTCCTATTGCTCTGCTATTGTGTTTTGTTCTTTATTCTTGCTGGACTGGGTTAGGGCACCGTGAGGGTGCTGCTGGTGAGGGATTCCCAGTTGGCTGAGGTGTCCGTGTGCACCAGCTGCTCCCTAGAGACCCCCCAGCGTTACACAGAGCAGTTTGTGCAGCAGGACCTGTGGAATCTGAAGGGAAATTCCGGTGACCGTGGATGCCACGTCTGGCTTGCCTTCAGCAGGATGTGGAGCAAGCAAAGCAGCAGGACAAAGTGGAAATGGGATTTGCCCCGAAACAAGGGCCACTGAGGGCCAAGACTCTGCAGGGCTGTCCCAAACCCAGCGCGTTACGGACAGCTGGAGCTGGAATGACACAGGCGGCACCTCTGTGCCAAGGCCGAGCCCTGGCACTCTTACCTGGGGTGTCACAGCAGGGACAGGGCTTCAGCTGGCACAGATTTTGCACCTGCACGGAGCCTTTTAGAATCCCTGAATGGTTTGGGT